>JBBPSB010000070.1:0-66314 GCA_038093375.1 Xerocomus brunneocitrinus | reverse complement strand
CGAATATGACGTCGTGCTTGCCGCGGACGTGGTGTACCACCCTGAACATGCGAGCTGGATTAAAGGGTGCGTCGGACGGACGTTGAAAAAGGGCGGTGTGTCTTGGTTGATAATTCCAGTGAGGACGATTGGGAGGCATGAGGGGTTGGGCGAGACGGTTGAGGCTGTATTTTCTGTCACGGGTAGGGCGACTGAGGGAAGACGTCTTGCGATCGTGGGCGGAGAAGACATAGAAAGGGTGGATGGGGTGGGACGAGCGGACGAAGGAGGGTACACGTTGTTTGAGATCCGTTGGTTGTGAATACGTGTGTGGAACTCAGACTGGTATCTTTGTCCCCAAAACCAAGGGAATTACGCTCGCAGAGGTACCCTCTCATCGGACTTGATGGGTGACATGACAAGTCTCTGAATCACCTGTCAAGCAAAGTAGTCTTTCGAAACGCCTTCGTCTCTCTATTCGTGGTTAACCAGCCACATCGAGCCAAGCCGCTGCACTTTCCCATGTTTTTGGCAAGCAAGATACTTAGCTGTAAAGTTTTCCTGATGACTGGTGACCACTTACAGCCCGGCCGCATAGATACGAAGGCACGAATCATCATTCTTGGTCTCATCGCACACAGTTACATAAACTCAGAACCTTGTCCTGATTGATCGCAGACTTGACGAATTAAGGTCCTGGCGATTGACTGATTTGTGCTGGATCAATACCAATTTAAATACTGGAGGCAGCTTCGTCATGCCAAGCAAAAAGTCGGGGTATTGAATTTTTCCCGCTACATGGGGTTCCCCTTTGAAAAATTTGGGTGTAATAAAAAGAAAAATCACGTGATCGCCTCTTGGGGGCCTTTCGGGGGCTTCGTCCTTTAGTAAAGAAGGTGTCTCTTGCGAAACAATAAGGACCGGCCCAAGGTGGTAATTGCCCTCGATGAGGCCCATGTACTGCATGAGAAGCCGCACAATCAAAATTATCTTCTGGCAAAGGTGTTACTCCAGACCATCAAGGAATTTTCGGGAGATGAGGCAGTTTAGGTAGTGTTCACCTCGTAATGGTTTTGACTACCTTGCTCACTATTTTGATCTCAGTTCCATCGGCTAGAGTCGCTCTCGATGGAGAACTAGTTCCCCCCATTTACACAGCTCGGATGGGATCATCGTGCATAAGGAGATCGAGCTAGACAAAGTTGCATGGGGCAGTCATCTCCTTCGATACGGCCGTCCATTGTATGTGGTCATTCCTGGCATTGTGCTTCTGTCTTCACTAATTCACTCACAGATAGTGGTCGCATAGGACCTACAGATCACTGCCAGAGATTGCCGCACACATGTTGTGCGCATCGAGAACATTCAATGCAAGCGACGAGCACCAGGCATTCGCAGTGCTTGCTCAACGATTCGGTCTCCGTATTGCCCCAGCTCGCTTTTGGACCGCACATCTTGGACGATGCACCCAATGCTCGGGACGTATTTGAGGACGCATATATCAATTTCACCCATTGGGTTCAGACATGAGGGCGGGTCAAAATGATATGTCGTATGTCACGAGAACAATCTCTAGTTAATGTGACACTGACCATGTAGTATTGAGGAATGGACGGAATCCCTCTGGGCACGAACAAGTGCCATCCAGTGCTGTCACAACCAACCTGTGATCGTCAAAGTTATTCCGATGTACTTCAAATCACGGCCTCATGAAACCGCAATGTCACATATCCTGATTTCGGACAAGGCGCGCGATACATCACATCAGAATATTTTGAGCAATATCAAACAAAAGCACAAGAACGTTCGTATCTATGCGGCTGGGTTGAACAGAAAGACATTTCCATTCCTGGAGGGAGGGCATTGCGAATACTCTTGGAGACTTTGACGCACGACAAGTTCTTGGAGGACTTGGAAAATAAAGTGGAGTTTGGATCGTTCAGGGAGGCACGCTGTATGAACCTCAAGAAAAAACGATTGACTATATTGTACGCTGAGTCTTGTTCGGGTGATTGAGATAGTGTTTGGCTATGTTTGGATTGACTGTACAGTTGGAATCAGCCACACTCACTCGTCATTTGGCACAACCAGCACACCCCCACAATGTCGACCGATCTTCAGTGGCTCCTTGTCCGCGTCAGTGAATAATACACATAAAGATCGACAAGCTCACTTGTCACGACAGAACTACAGCTCTTTCCTCGTCAAGAGGGTTCCCGAAGGCCCCATCTTCTCTAGCGAACCCGTATGTGATAACCCTGCTTTTTGTTTCACCCATCAGACGTGTCATCGTGACAGGGTAACCTCCGCAACCTTCACTCGCACAAGTACTCTGGTCTTGCCAACACAAAGGTAAGGATACCAGCCTACAGAATTATTGACGCAATCATGTTTTGCAGACAATCGACATCAAGGACTCTCCCTCGGGCATCCAAGTGACCGTCAACAAGTCCAAGGCGACGCCCCATCAAGTCCGCGCTGCCCGGACGACATTCACTGTCCGTAACCGTTCCGGTGGGCGTCGCGCTTTGGGTGTCGTGGCTGGCCTCGCAAAAAAGGGTTACCGCCCTGATCTCCGCGCTGTGAGTACACTCTCTGAGTACTTGCTTCCTCGTTTCTGGGGACAACCCAAATGCACTCTCGTTAGAACTCGCTGGAAAGCACCTCTGGTGTATGAAAGTTGAGCGTGGACACGTTTGCAATATAAATGTAGTCCATCTTATGGACAGTCACCATTAGCCTTTGTCCTTCTCTGTCTATATTCTTGACGGGGAGGTGCGATTGGCGACTACAACCCCTGTCCTTGATCATCCTGCTTGTACATTATACTGACGGAATGTCATGGACAGACTGCCCTCGGTCGTACCTCTGCCCTCATTGCTGCACAAAAAGAAAAGAAGTCTCGTCCACCAAAGAAGGCGCGGGGGAAGAAGGCCAGTGCATGATCGTCTCGGCGTGTATATCTAGTGTTTTTTCACTATGCACCTTCATGATAAAACAAGCTTATGCCATCTGTCCCTCCTGCGAAGAATTCTGAGCAGTTCTGGATCGATCAGTACAAATACACGCATGGTTCAGCTACAGTATGTGTACACTATTCGCTTCGCAATTCCTTGCACAAGATTTCTTCCATTTCCACGTTCATTTGATGGATTCAGACAGCCAACACTTTGCCCATGGGCTGACCGATCCTACCCGCCGCCCCAAACGAGTGTTTAGCAAAATGATCCTTGGAGGGTGTCGTCCCATCGAGCTTGCGATACAAGCTCTCCTTGAATCTGTTCTGGTCATGTCCATGTCCCTGCTTCTTCTCCTTCTTGGGAGCCTCGTCCTCGTTGTGCGGGGGGTGCAACTCTGTGTCGTCGCCTTGCCCCTGAGCACCTGGGCGCGGGTAGTCTGCGTTCTCGGCAGGGCGCTCTGTCGTGGGCGAGGGCGGACCGTTGCTGTACGGATGTCTGAGTAGACTGTAGTGATGTGTGTGCCTACTTACGGGGTGTGGTGGGGTTTGGGACGGGCGCTGATGGAGAGGCGACGACCGCCGACTCTCACTGCGTGTGTGCGTCAGTACCAGTGTCCGTGTGTTCCTGTGCGGGCTGATACTTACGGGCTGGGGCGTGCTGGGCCGATAACACGTCAGACATGTTGGCTGGGATGGGTGTCGAGGAAGAGCGGAGTTTGAGAGGGCGTAAGGTGCCAATCATTCTGAATCATCAAGCGCTCATGTCCAACGCAAAAGATCAGACTGATACAGTCATAATGTCGTTTTGGCATATGTCCATAGCATGCAAGGACATCGTGATGAGGAATGAAATGGACATGGAGCCTGGGATAAGTAGATGAACAAAAAAACGTTTATTCTTCCTCCTCTTCGTCGCCGCCCTCTTCTCTCTTGGCTGCAGCTGCAGCCCGCTTGCGCTTGACACGACCAGAGCGTCCGCCTCCATACGGTGACGTGAGCGCAAAGTCGATGTGTTTCTGTGAGTCGAGACGAACAACAAACGATGGGACGTTGACGACTTGCTTTCCAACGCTTCAAAAAATCGCATGAGTATCCGAAACAGCAGGGGATCACATTTGTTTACCGGATGTGGCGTTGCCGGATGAGCGTACGAGCGTGGTGGATACTCTTGGCAAGGTTAGTTTTGAACACCTGCGTTTGCAGTCGGCGTTCCAAGAAATCTTCAACTTTGAGCGCCAACACGTAATCGAGACGCATGCGGGTCTCGTCGAGCACACCGATGCGGACGAGGCGACGGATGAGGGCATTGCCCTCGAAAAGACGCTTGGGATCCTTTTCATCGAGCTTGAGCAGCTCACGCGCGGCACGACGGATTTTTGAAAGGATGAGACCGATGCGCCATATCTCGCGTTTGTTGCGGAGGCCGTACTCGCCGGCGAGCTAGACCCGTACGCGTGTTAGTCTTGATTGACGCGAATGTGAATAAAATACCTTCAATTCGGCATCGAGACGAGCTGAACCGAATGCACGATGAGGGACTTTGTAACTGTGTTATCAAGACAAGCCATGAGTACCCGATTCCCACTACAATCTCGAGACTCACGTCTTGCTGTGGTTCCGTGGTGCCCTGCAGGTGATAATCAGCAGGATTTTGGCGTTGTTGGGCACGACGAGGACAATACCTGGGCATTTTTCTTGAGGACGGACGTGTGGTCTGTATACGGCGTTGAGTTGTTGCGTGTGCGCCACAACTGTACAGTACCACTCAAGCCACCGGAGATACCCGGCTCATACATTTGACATCATCTTCAACATCGACCTCGACGACGCCGACACCGTAAGTCCACTCGAACGTCGTCCTCGTCGTTGCTGACAACGGTCACACAGAAATCAAGATGCCTCACTCATACGGTTACCGTGCGCGCACGCGCGACATGTTCAAGCGGGGCTTCAAGGGTGAGTGTCGACCGCTGGCTCTGCGAGCCGATTCTGACAAACGCATCAGAGCATGGCCACGTTAAGTTGTCGACATACCTCATTAACTACTGCGTCGGCGATATCGTCGACATCAAGGCCAACGCCGCTCAACAAAAGGGTATGCCCCACAAATACTACCATGGGTCCGTCTCATATACTCTTGCTGGATCATCGTCTTGAATGTAACATCGCAGACGAACTGGCATTGTCTACAACGTAACGCCACACGCCGTCGGTGTGATCGTTTACAAAATCGTTGGTAACCGGTACATCGAGAAGCGTGTCAACCTCCGCGTCGAGCACGTCAAACACTCCAAGTGTCGGCAAGAGTTTTTGGACCGGGTGAAGCGCAACCACGAAGCACACGTCGCTGCCAAAGAAAAGGGCGGTACGTACACCGTGCTTGAGTCAGGGTATATGCGTGCTGATCGTGCGCTAGAACGTGTCTCGTTGAAGCGCGTGCCAGCACTTCCTCGGGAGGCCCGCACTGTGTCGACTGCTGGAAATGCACCCCAAACGATGGTGCCTGTACCATACGAGACTACGATTTAAAATGGAATGTGCATCGTTGCTCTTTTTTTCTATGCTATTAGCACTCCATGTTGTCATGCACTCTTATGCGATGATGACCTCCATGATTCGTTTTTTGGCTGAAGGATACTCGACGGTGTGAGCACGCAAGCTCACATTCCCAGCCTTGGAAGGCTGTTTGACTCCGACCACGATATTACAGGCTACACGTCTTTGGCATCGCATGTGGTACGTGGCTAGGGCAGAGGCGCGATCGTTGTATTAAGTAGTACGAGAGTACAATATAAATCCAAACGACCGGGAGAGGGAGTAAGGTGGGAGATATCACGCAAACGAAAGGTGGATGGCAGCGCGAAGTGCTGTTCGGCTCGGAGACCTGGGCGATGATTGAGGACGGGGATATCTGCCTCAGAGCAATCATGTGCGCCGACAGACCCCAAAACCCAGGATGGGAGAGGCGGATGCGGCAATGACGATCAGTGGTTGACGCAACTTGGGGAGCGGCGGGAGGGTGAAAGCGTGGAGCAGAAGAAAGAGTGTTGCACCACTCGACTCCGCTCGGCCAAACACTGTCACTCCAATCGTGCCTTACACTACGTACAGGCGGCACTCCATACCTAATCTGGTCTAATAAATATCGCTTCCCACCCGAAGAGCGGCGGTGCGTAGAGCCTGGCAAGAAGGTTCTAGGCTAGCAATGTGCTGGAGAAGCAGTTTCTGCCATCGCCGGGCTGTAGGGATTTAAGTCTCCCTGGCAGGTACGGCAAAGTATCTGGTCTTTCTGTGAGACGGTCTCTTAGATGGAGATTCACCCCATAGGACTAGTAGGCGATCAGCATGACAGACCAACCTGCCAATTATCATGCGATCCCTCCCTCGGAAGACCACTACTATTCTGAAATCCACGAGGCTGGGGTCAGCGATAGGAATTCACATCATCTCCGCTCAACAAGAGAGTGGGTTTTATTCGAATCTGCGGCCAAGTGGACGTACTTCTTCTTGGGCTGCGCCATAACGCTCCCTTGGAATGGTGACCTTTCCTGCCTAATTATCTTATTGTTGATGCTTATGTTTCTGCCTAGCGCTCGCTAACGCGACGCCTTTTTTCATGTCCAGAATGGTTGATTCCGACTTTTACTCAATATTCAGCTCCTGCTTGTCCACGGTGTTTACGGTCACCAAGTTAATCTGCCTGTCTTACTGCACCGTCACTTCCAAACAGGTTCGTAGATCCCGTCGACTGTTATGATAATCAGCACTCACGCCGAGAATCAGTCTTCTCCATCTCGTCGCATATGTGCGGGCACTATTGTGGCAATCCTCTTTATCGTGTCTCTCTGTCTTAGCACGTTTGTTCGAGGCACACCACGGGCATTCTTTTCCTTGGCGCTCTCAAATGCAGTATCGCTGGCAGCCGCGAGTAGCTACATGTCTGCAGCCGTCTACGCTCGCGCAGCGCTCCTCGGTCCGTCGTTCCTGCAAAGTGTGCTATCAGGACAAGCCGCCATCGCGGTGGCGATTAGCGCCGTACAGGTCGTCAGCGCAGCCGTTTCCGTTTGGGGTATACCGACGACGCTCACGGTCTCAGTGGTGACATTGGTGGCAGATGAGAGCGACTATCTAGCCGAGGGGATAACAGCGCGAATCTTCTTTGGTATTTCCGCCGTGTTTCTCGTCACGACGCTGGCTACGTATGCATGGCTGATGAGGCAGACTTTCTACAAGTCGGTGACTGGCACTGCGAAACAGCAGAGCGCAGTTGAAGACATTGATGAACTTGCTAGACTAGTACCCTCGGATGACCGCAGGAGCATCGTGACAGAGGCGAGCTCGCCCGTTTATCGGATTCTCAAACGGAATTGGGTCTTCATGTTCTCGATCGCGTATGTATTTGCGGTCACTCTCGTAAGTGCCCGCTTCGTTGTACATGTTCTTCAACTGACAACATCGCCAACCAGGCTCTCTACCCCGCGATCACCGTCCGCGTGCAATCCGTAAACACAGCCGTTCCTCCCGTGCTCTTCAGCGCGATCCACTTTTTGGTGTTCAACGTCGGCGATCTGGTGGGACGACGCATCTGCGCGTTTCCTCGCTTCATCGTTTGGTCGGCCAACAAGATTCTAGCCATGTCTCTGATACGGACGGTATTCGTGCCCTTGTTTCTTCTTTGCAACGTACAGCCTACAACGATCCACGTCCACCCGATCATCGATTCTGATGTCCTTTACATGCTGATTCTCTTTATCATGGGGTACACCAACGGCTATGTCACATGTACAGCGATGATAGCGCTTTCGTCTCACGAGCATAATCCGGGGATGGCGGGGCATCATGAGGACGTAGACGTCGCCGCAACGTTGGGCGCTACTTTTATAATGGTCGGCCTTGTTGCTGGGGCACTCTCTAGTTTTGGTGTCGAGGCCATGTTATGAACTAGGATCCTTGGAACGTGAACCACGCAAGCGGCTTGTCGCAACGAAACATCGGATAGAATCCATTGATAGAGATGTATACCATACTAGCTGGACTGTTACCTCTTTGGCTTCTTCCTGGGCCGACGGAGCCTCCGTGCGTCAGGCCGACTATCCGCGCCTCCGCCGGTGAACGCGGTCCCGTCGACAACGAAAGGAAGGTAAAGAAAAACATGGTTGAAGGCAAAGTTAAACAAGACTATGTGTCTAGATCCTGCGTGTAGCAACTCAGTCGACCCTCCTCCGGAACATGACCTTGGCACTCGGATCGGGCGTCATCGCCGTCCCGACAAACAGCGTCTCCGGCCGCGTCGCACCGTCCTCGAGCTTGACATCATACGTCACCACCACGTGCGCCAACATCGATTTCAGCTCGTTTGCGGCAAAGAACCGTCCCGGGCTAAACGGCCATCGTCAGCGCGCCATGCCATGACCGTGAGACAAGGACCGTACCACGCATGTCGGCCATGTCCGAATGCCAGAAAGTCCGGCGTCGTCGAGACAAAGTGGTGCTTTGTACCCTCTCCGTCTTCTTGACGCATGCTGGAAAACCGGAAGGGCTCGAACACATGCGGGTTTGGGTAGAACGCGTCGTCGTAGTGGACTGCGCGCGAAGCCGCAGCGACGATGGTGCCCTTGGGTACGATGGTGCCGTCCAAGAACGTAAAGTCTTTACACGCCATGCGTATCAGACTGACTGATCGTGGCGAATAATCGTGTCAAGGGTATGTGGAAGAGTGTGGAGACACGTACTTGCGTTAAAGCCTTGCATGCGTTCGCTCTCACGGAGGAAACTGTCTACTTTTTGCATCTTGCCCAATGCAGTCTTTGACCATCCTTCTTTGCGAACGATCTCTTCAACCTCTTCGCGAAGCGGTTGGATATATTGCGGATTCGCTGCGAGATAGAAAAGTGCGTTACTAAAGCTCTGACGTGACGTCATTCAGCGAGCGGCTTCCGGCTACAAGAGGAAATTCAAAACATACTGCAGATGATGTCTATCCGCAAAATCTGATGTGAGCTATGGGGAGCCGGGACAACACATCAACGCACATGGATGGCCACAAAACCGACTGCCAACACACGCGTCGTCAATGACTCGACCGTCAACTCTGGGCCCTCTGCCTCGTCCATCAACCATGACAAGAGGTCGTTCTATGAGACAAGGTGAGTGCGAATCTCATTTCGGAACGGGGTTCACCGACAGGTTTGTCCGCCCACTGTTTGCCATATTCGTTGAGGTATCTTTTCCGTTCCTCGATCATCGGACCAAGAAACCTCCTTCCGCGCTTGTTGCTTTGAACAACCTTTGTAAAGAATCGAGCGGCAAAACTGTCATGGAGTTGAGATCCGGGCCCGGTGCTTGGACAGACAAATGCGAGCAACTGACGGTTTTAGAAAGTTGGGGAACAGCCTTATGATGAGTGCTCCCTTGACGACATAGAGCGTGTACTGGAGGTTGAGATCGATCCAGTCGGGGTCTCGACCTAGAACGGCCTATGTCAAGAGCGGGAGAAGCACATACTACAGAACTTACACAGCGGGAGGCCGACGAACAACCTGTTGAACGTTCTGCACACAATGTGTTGCACGCTGCTGAGCGCCGGGATGCTCTTCCATTCTAGGTACTCCAGAATCCATAATCGCAATCAATGAGTCAGCGAAAGATGCTCACCGTTGTCCCTGAGATCGAGAATGTCATCAAAGGCGGTGGTAATCTCATTCCTGATTTCTTGGTACAGTACACCGATGCTTCGCGTCAGTTGTGAGCGCAGAATTGGGAGATGATAGGGGTTATGGTGAATCCCGCGCCCCATCGTGTACTCGATTTGAAGTTCCTGCGGAAGGTGTTCAACAACTTATCGCCCTGACAAATGAGGACGTGACTTGCATTATTGATACCCTCCAAAAAGGACAGCGTATCATCGGGAGCCATCCGCAGTTCTTCTATGTGCTCGGGACTGCAGATGATCATCATCCAGCGATGAAGTGCGGCAACCTTGAACGGCGCTCTGTTGTACTAGAAACATGACATGAGCGTGCATGAAATAGCAAAGCACCGAACTTGCCTTATCGTACCCTTCCTGGATGACGTCGCGCGCGTTCGTCACGTACCTTAGGCCGGCCCACCACGAGCCAAGCCAGCAGGTTGATCCCACTGTGGGTATCGCATCCAGCTGGGGAGACCGCCGGGATAAACACTTTGAACGCTGAGTGGACGACACTCACCGTCAACGGCTTGGACCACTTGAGGACGAGCACGGGGACGACGAGGGCAGAAACGAGACCCACAAGAGCATAACCAGACAAGTCCAGAAATCCAGAGCTCATTGTGAGAGAACTTTTTTTTGATCTCATGATTATAAACTCATGGAGTCCGACCTCCGGACGGACCCCGTACATGTCGCCTTATTACATTGCTCACCCGAGCAAAGGTGTTGTGGGAGTACTTTAATGTACTATGACAACGTGATCGTCCCTATCAAGGCAGGGCGGCACTTGTCAAGCTACATACCTAAATAAGGGCGCGAACTCTTCCCATGACACCCAGGTCTACGGATCATGCGGGCTTAGAGAGACTGGCAAGTCCGAAGGTCGCTCCCCAAACAAATATTGCCAGCGACGATGTCTTGACAGCACGGGCTGCTTCCTTTAGACAGCTGGTCACCAACACTGAATGGCCAGGTCAACATGCCGGGCATCGCCGTAGCGGGTATTGCCACGGATGTGGCGTGCCCCACGGAACTTGGAACAATATATACATTTATGGTGTACAGGATCATAGTTTAGACGGGTATCAGCTCACCGATCATCTATTGCGGATACAATCTATATCATACCCTGAACGCTGAATCTAGAAAGTGCGCCCGAGGCAAGCCCGACCATCGTAAATGTGCCGCCCATCGCGGCGGCGACGTCGACGTCTTCGTAGTCCTCTTGTAACCTAGGATTACGCTCGGGAGAGGAAACCGTGAGTATAGCTGTACATGCGACGAAGCCATTTGTAAAACCCAGAGCGAATAGTATGAGCATGAAAAGGATATCAGAATTGATGATTGGAGGGATCGATCGATTGACATTGCAGAGCAGAATCAGGGGTATAAATAGCGTCCGTATTACGGATAAGCATAGAATTCTTTCGGCGGAGCAGACGACGAAGCGAGGAAAGGAACAAACGTGTCGTCCAAGTAGATCTGCACCGTTAAACACCAGGTAGTGGAACGCGGTAAAGAGCACAGAAGGGGTGGCCGGGTTCACGGATTGTGCACGTGCGGTGATCGCAGGGTAGATAGCCTGGTTGAAAAGTTATTTAGTCGAAGAAACTTCGCAACGATGAAATAGGGACTTACTAGAGTGACCGTATGTACGTAGGCGATCGAGAACATAAAAATCCAGTTCTGCTTGAGGATCCGATAAACGAGCGAGGTTCCCTCCCTTAGGTTTCTCCGGACACTTGAGATTAATCCAGTGTGTTCATCGGCGTCTGCATCATCGCTGAGTTGTTTCGAAGCACCGATACGCGAATTACAGGAAGTTTGCCTGGCCAACCGGGTATAAGCAGCCAACCCCAGAACAAGGAACAAGACGGAGAAGCCAAAGAAGATCCGCGCCGCTACTTCCTCGACCTCATACTCCGTAACATCTGTATCCAATACCCCCATTACAACAGTGGGCGTCGGAGAAAACCCCCAAACAGAAGTTAATGCGCTGACAACCTGTACAACGCTCATCGCCACCGCGATGGCAGCCTCTCCTGATATCACGATTTGGAGGAAGGATGGACCGAGGAGCGCTGCCTGAGCATAGACGGCTGCACAGAGATAGCTACTCGTGATTGCTACCGAAGCTGTATTGAAGAGCGCGAATCCAAAGAATGTTGATGGTGTGCCTTGAATGAACGTGCTGAGCCAGAGAACTGCCATAATGATGATGGTGGCAATAATGGACGCGAATATGCGGCAAGATGGGGACGACTGCGGTATCTCGGATTGAGTGCTGATCGTCATAGACGTTCAACGATATATACGAACCTGTTTGACAGTGATGGTGCAGTACGACATGCAAAATAGCTTGGCCAAGGTGAATACACTGGACATGCAGTTTTTGAATATTGGATTGAAGGAGGAATGAGCCATTCTGGACAAGAAAAACGACGTTCCGTTGGTTAATGCTGCCGATCAAGATCATGAAAACTGGCAGGAGAATCGGTAATTGACAGGAAAACTTACCATTCCAAGGGAAGAAAATGGAGCAGCCTAGAAGGAAATACGTCCACCTGGCGAGACCCTCGGACGAAATCCACTCTCTCGTTGAGTAGAAATCGTGCCATGAACGCGCACCACCGTCTGCGGTCTCACGGACATTGGGAGAAGGGCGGTGGTCCTCCGGGGGTTGAATAGTACGATAGTTTGCAGGAGAGTCCGTCACACTGATAGGCATGTACATGTTGGACAGATTAGTGTGGGACCGAGTTTGCGTGGTCTCGTTTTGACGATAAGACGCTTCTGTTCGCTCCATATCCAGCCGAAACCTTGTAGAAATAACAATGACAAACAACATATGTATAACAGTCCTCACAATGAAGGATACACCGCTCAGTTGATCTTGCCATTCATGAGTATCAGACACATGTTCCAAAAAATACAGGAATCAAAGCATAGCCACAACACCAAAACTAGAGAGCGCCCCAGTAGCAAGTCCGACTGCAATAAACGTGCCGCTCAGCGCCCCAACGATATCGATGTCTTCGCGGTGTTTCTCTAGTCTTGGATTACGCTCGGGGGACACAGCTACAAGCGCAGCGAGGCAGCTAATGAAGCCATTCGTGTACGCCATAACGAATAATATGAGCATGTAAAGGATATCAGAGTTGATGATCGGAGAGACGGATCGATGGACATTGCAAAGAAGAATGAGGGGTATAAAAAGAGTCCGCGTCAGGGACAGAATCAAGATCTTCTTGGGGGACCAGGCGAGGAAGCGAGGGAACGAACAGGTTTGCCTTCCAATGAAATCTGCAGAGGCGACCACGAAAAAATGGACTGCGGTAAATAGCACAGAAGGGATGGCGGGATTGACGGGTTGCACACGGACGGTGACCGCAGGATGGACGGACTGGAATGTGTTATTAGTTGAAGAAAATTGATAGAGTAAGTACTCACAAGGGTAACTGCATAGGTACACGCGATGGCTAACATATAATCCCAGTTCCGTTTGAAAGTCTGATAAACGCGCAGGGTTCCCTGAGTCGGAATCCTTATGCGGTCATCCGAGACCAGTCCAGTGAGTTCATCTGTATTTTCAATTTCACCGTGCTGCTTCGCAACACTGGTAAACGATTTATAAAACGGCTGCCTGTGCAACCAGATGTAGAGAGCCAGTGTGATGACGAGAAACAAGGCAGAGACACCGAAGAAGATTCGCGCAGCCAATCCTTCGGCTTGATAATCTCTATCGTCGGTCGTCGTGAGAGCGATGAAGTCCACAGACTTGCGAGATAGACCCCAAACAGAAATCGCTGCACCGACAACCTGGACAGTGCTGATAGCAGTCGCAATGGCACCTTGTCCCAACAATACACTTTGCAAGTACGAGGGGCCAAGGAGCGCTGCCTGGGCAAAGACTGCTGCACAGAGATAACTACTTGTGATCGCCAGCGAAGCTGCACTGAAAATCGCAAATGAAAAGAATGCTGATGGTGCGCCTCGGACGAACGTGCTGAGAAACACGGATGTAATCAGGAAGACAGTCGTCATATTCGACGCGATTATACGGTGAGCCGGCGATGACTACGGTGTCTCGGTGTGAGTGCTCGTGATCACAGCCACTCCGTGAGATAGACAAACCTGTTTTGAAGTGACAGTGCAGTAAAATAGGAAGCATAGCTTGGTCAGGGTGTATACGCTAGTCAAGTAGGAGCTGAACGTTGAGTAGAGGGGGGAACCAACCAGTCGGGACAGGAAGAAGGGCGTCCCATTATTCAAGGCTGGATAGAAACATGAATACCACAAGACAATGATTAAAGGAGAAAATCTCACCAGTGAAGGGAAGTAAAATGACACAGCCTAGAAAGAAATACGACCATTTAATGACACCCTGGGATGAAAACCACTCTTGTGCTGAACCAACAGAGTCTGAATCTCGACCACCGACTTCGGCTCGGTGAATGTCATGTTCTGAGGATGGAATGGCTTGATAGTTGTTGATAGCCATGGCTGGAAGTGATCAAGCCAGTGGGGGGAGCAGTTTCAGGATTATATACTATTCGGATCCTGGCATAGCACATCAGTTAATCGGCTACTCAAACTCAAGCAGTGTAGACAAAACAAAGTCAAACAACTTCTATGCACGACCGTTCACGATCACCAGAACGAGACGTTTCCCTGCCAGATGGCGTCTCCCTGATATCTGAATCTGATTACTTTCTCAAAAATACTGAATTCAGAGTATGGCTCAAGGATGAAAAGAACAAGGTCTGTCGTGCGCGTTGCTCTACATAGTCTGACACGTTAAGCCTGAAGATGATAGTACTTTGATGAGCTCTCAAGCGAGAAGGCGCGGAGGTGCGCATGCACCGGTTCATACCTTTTATCGTTGGCACTGTTGACGCGTGGCGATGCTCCCCGTCCCATCTCACAGCTACTTTCGCAAGTTTGTTCGAGCTTGGAACAAGGGCAGACTGTCCAGTACGTTCAGCCAAGAACGTCATATTTATCTTCTTTCTGATGTATTTGAAAAAGAGGGGTTGTACCATGATGCGGTAGGGATGGCTGGCTCTGCGACCAACCAAACTGCATACAAGTGGTCATTTGCTTCCAAGGCCTCGAATGCAGACGTGAATGCACTGCGCGCTGCACGTGAGGAAGTCGATTCAGCAACGTATCGCCGCTCGGGGAATGACAGTGGCCATGATCGCAGTACTAGTGGTCGTGTGATCGGCCCCGCTCTCCCATCTGCGTCTGACCTTGTCCTCGCAAGAGAAGCTCATTCGGAACAGCAAACCTCCGAGCGCGACTTCAAACGAAAACGGGATCGTGCAGAGGCAAAAGAACGTTTGGAAGAGGTGGTGGGCCCCAAAGAAGTGGGTCGCGAGGGGATGTTGGAGAAAAAACGTGCGCGGCGAGAGAACGATCGTGCTTTCCGGGAAAAGGGTGACGATGGATTTGAAGCAAATGAATCGACCTTGCTTGGCGGCGGAGACAGTTTCAAGGACCAGTATGTGTCCAGTTTCTCACTAGGCTGCTTACCGATACCTATGACAGCATTGTACGACGGGACGCCGCTCGTAGACGTTTCGAAGAAAAACGTACTGTCGCACGAGAAGACAAGGTGGCGACAGCGCGCGAACGTTCGACTGCTATGCGTGAAAAGGACAAGGCAACCATGGACATGTTTCAGCAACTCGCTAAACAACGATTTGGATAGACTTACATCCACTGTACATATTATCGTGAGTATACTTCCATGCGATCATCACGCACTTGTCATATGACCGAACAAATAGTAAGCTCAAAATGCATGTGGCCCATTTGACGGTGATCGTGAACATGAAACGATCATGTCACTTGTCGAACGTGGCACTGGTTGTAGATGACCCTCGCTCGACATATTTCTGGCTGGAGGCCTCGAGCTGAGATGTAAAGTGTGCTGAAGAAGTCATTCTCATCGACCCCAACCCATAACTACCGTGTGTTGCTCATTGTGTCCCCCCAATAATCCTCTTGAACATTCGGAATTATCCTGGCGAGTTCAGAACTTCAACATATGATAACTACTGTCAGCCGTACAGCAAGCCACAACTTGATATTTTCCGTTGCACCTTTTAAGTTTCCCGAAGGAACACCAAGTTGGTTGGGAACGCAACTGGATGAGATATGTAACCGAACAACATGCCAAATGGCTCGCCGGGTACATACATTTTATGCACTACTATTGCCCAGCCAATTGGAAAACCTGCGAGGGAGGAAAAAGAACTCTGAGAGTGCGAGGAACGGAACGTTAAGTCATCTCTTTCGTCTTCGTCGCTGACTCCGAGCCTACCAATTTTATACCGCTTCGACGTCCTATTATAACTGCTCGAGTGTTGATTATCAACCAGAGGCATCGAGTCCAACTTAGCTGTACGCACAGCACTTTTTTTCCGGTGACTTACTATCTATCTGACGAACAAAGAGGAGTCACGAAACGGGCACGAGGCCCCTCATTCGCCTGCTTTCTGTCTTCGTCGTCGTTCTTGTCGACATCGAACAAGGTTAGTAACGCAAGATCAATTGCCAGCGCTTTGAAATCGAGGCCAACATTCAGTGAACCACCTCCATGTCGATCGTTCCGTTAGTGTCTCCGTCTTTGTTCTTCTTCGCCAAAGCACTCACACCCTACTAATAGCAGGAAGAGAATCAGAATAACGGGTGTGTCTGGTTGCTAATACTAGCATCGTCGTTTTACTTACGAATTTACCGCGTAATAGTTGTTGCCACAGATGGATTACCGCAACGGGACGTCGTTCGTCTCCCCGACCCTCTCGCTGTCGTCACCGTTGATGAGGAGAAGACACATACTACCAGAGTCATAGGGGAGACTTTAAATCCGACCTGGGATGAAAGCTTCGACATGTGAGATGGTTTCCCTTTTGGTAGCCACTCTCTAAATCCACTTTTCTGTTCTCTCATATCGCAGCGCCGTTAAGGATACCTCCGTCATCGCTATCCAGATATTTGACCAGCATGAGTTTGATGGACGCGATCAAGGTATTCTTGGTATTGCCCATGTCAGAGTCGGCGACGTTCTCGCTCTTGAATTCGGTGGACATGGTAAGCTCCCATCAGCTAGGCATTATTCCGCTTATTCTATGAACACGAATCTCTCCAGAAACGCTGACGTTGGATCTGAAAACACGCAAGGATGATCTTGCGGTACACGGCAAACTCACTATACATTTCTCCACTAACGTCGACCAACCTATATCCAATTCTGCACCCTTGCAGGTTCACGACATGACTACCGCGTTAGCTAACATGGGGATGAATGAGTCCAACATACCCCTTTCGCCCAATGACGACTCCTCTGGAACTGCATTGTCCAAAACGCCCAGTGCACACACAGCTGATACGGAAACATCACTGATGTCTGTTTCGACTCCCCATGCATCGTCTTCATCCCCCGTCGCCGATCAGGATGAGTCCCCTTCCCAACCCAGTCCTCCCGTTAGCTCAGATGGTGCAGGAGCACTTGACGCTGCTCAGCAAGCCAATGCAGCAACTACAACAAAGGCCTCCGACGCAGCCAATACTAGTCTTCCGGTAGGATGGGAGGAAAGACACACTTCCGGAGGACGCCCATATTATGTTGACCACAACAGTCGTACAACTTCCTGGGTCAACCCTTGTCTCCAGTCGATTCCTCATGCCAGGGGGCTTGATGGCCAAGAAATTTCTCTCGCATCACAAGCTGTTTCTCAACTTGGACCTTTACCCCCTGGATGGGAACTGCGTCTCACTTCAACTGCGCGTGTGTACTTTGTGGATCACATCACC
Organism: Xerocomus brunneocitrinus; assembly: GCA_038093375.1. NCBI lineage: Eukaryota > Fungi > Basidiomycota > Agaricomycetes > Boletales > Boletaceae > Xerocomus > Xerocomus brunneocitrinus. The sequence continues at coordinate 48,864 of JBBPSB010000070.1, read as the reverse complement.
AGAACCACGACATGGGAGGATCCCCGTCTCTTATTAATGTCGGACACAAATGCGCAATACAAACGCGATTTCTACAGGAAGAAGCTCGTTTACTTCCGCAGCCAGTTTGCTATGCGTGGGGCACCAGGCGAATGCCGAATCAAAGTTAGGCGAAACAACGTCTTCGAAGATGGTTACGCGGAGATTATGAGGCAGACCCCCAACGATCTGAGAAGGCTTCTGACGATCAAGTTCGATGGCGAGGACGATGTAGACCACGGTCCTGGGTACGTTGATCAGTATAAACATTTGTCCGCAAACCGACTTTCTATCAGAGCATTCTTCTTCCTTCTCTCACACGAGATGTTCAACCCATTCTATTGCCTGTTTGAATGCTCCACGCAGGATAACAAAACAATTCAGATTAACCCTGCGTCGGGGGTGAACCCTGAACATTTGAATTACTTCAAGTTCATTGGACGCTGTATAGGACTCTGTGTTTTTCACAGACGCTTCCTTGACGCATACCTTGTTGCTACCTTCTACAATATGATTTTGAGGAAGAAGATTACTCTGGGCGACATGGAGTCTGTCGATGCCGAACTTTATCGTAATCTCACATGGATCCTGTAAGTTTCTATTTTATCATGTATTCTTCCATGCTCCATGCTCACGAGAGGTGCAGTGAAAACGACATTGCTGATGTCGTTGATAAAACTTTCACTATAAGTGAAGAACAATTTGGGGAGGTCGTAACGATCGAGCTGAAACCCGGGGGTGGCGACATTCCCGTGACCGAGGACAACAAGAAATATTATGTCAATGCTGTGGTGGAATATCGTCTATCGAAGCGTATCAAGGATCAGTTCGAAGCCATTATGTCGGGCTTCAATGAGTTGGTCCTACAGGACCTGATCACCGTCTTTGATGAACGAGAGCTCGAATGGCTCATTGCCGGAGTGCCTGAGATTGATGTGTAGGTTTTCTGCTCACTTGCGCCGCTGCTGCACACTCGTCCTTTTAACAGCGATGACTGGTCCAAACATACCGATTACAGAGGGTATACGGTGAACAATGAAACTATTCAATGGTTCTGGAAGTGCGTTCGGAGTTGGCCACCCGAACGCATATCCCGACTATTACAATTTGCCACGGGTACGTCGCGTATCCCCGTCACCGGCTTCAGGGATCTACCAGGCCCAGTTGGTCCGAGGCGGTTCACAATCGAGAAATCAGGCGATCCGTCGCAACTACCAAAGAGTCACCCTCGTCTCAACCACATCTATTTACCACCGTACGGGGACTACGCGAGCTTGGAGACAAAGCTTACGCTTGCCGTGGAGTACGTTCATTCTTTGAAACTTGGTTAGGTGATTGACAGGCTTGATTGAACAGAGGCTGTTGGGAATAAGCGTTACGCCTTGCACGCTTTTTTCAGCTCTGGAGTGAAGGACCGGCGTTGCATCGGTCTATCGAACGAATATAACTTGGTTTTATCATATTCACGTGTAGGCTCGGATCAAACATGTCGATGGAGAAACTTACCTGTGGGAGCCTGAAGGGAGCCTATGGATGATAAGTAAAGACGAAAGCCCAATACCGTCATCTATGTGATCACGGATGAGATATGTCGCAGGCGACTCACTTTCGGGAGCCTGACGGCTTGTGTGCGGCGAAGGAACGAACGGAACCGTTAAGATCGTTGGGTCAAGTTTGCAGATCAACGCCTTATACCTCTCCTCCAACTGACACTAGTCTCAATTTTACTGTTGTGGGCACCAGAGTCTGTCATGGTTAACACATGGATTTCTTCTACATGAGTAAAAGCACAAGGGATACACCTTCTGAGCCTACGCCTCCATCGCCTCCCCCATCGCCACATCCCCTTTCGTACCCCCAGAAATCTCCTCAAACACGAGCGACCCCTGCTGTTCCCTCAGCCACTGCACGCTCCGCTTCTCGTCCATAAAGTACGTGTACGCCCTCCGGAGATCCTCGACGTCGACCTTGTCCGCCTTGCGCTTGCGCGCGATCACCTGCGCGCACGAGATTAGGTTGAGCGCGTAGCGCAGCGTCGTCGAGCTCGCCATCGACGTCAGCACGTTGAGGGCATCCGCCGTCAACGTCACGTCTTCTTCCTCGCACCTGTGACCACGTCAGTCGGGCCCGATGAACACGGCAAAAGTTTATGATATAGCGCACCGAATTTGAATGATTTGTTGAATATCGTCGTCTGTATAGGGTTTCGTGCTTACGATGAGCACGCGGTCGAGCAAGTCCACGGGGAGACCGTGCGGACTGCGCACGTTGGTCCCCCGTATCCGCGACATGCCGCGGTTGGAGGCCATGATGACCAACGGCGACAGCTCGCTCTCCAGTGCCCGGTTCAAAAACGAAAAGCACTCGATATCGAGCATGTGCACTTCGTCAATGAAGAGTACCTGCTGTCCGTCAACGAGGGAACCGCGCGAGAAGACGAGGACGAACCCCAGGGATGATTTCTGCTTTGCCTTCTTCGCGCCATTCGGCGACTTTGGTGTTGATTTGTTCTCGGAGTTCGGGTTTGATTTCGCCGGTGTCGCCGGCAAAGAGGGCGAGGAAGCCTTGTGTTCTGCTGTTGATGACGTCGATTTCGTGGAGGGAGACGGTGTGCACGACTTCTTTGCGCTTCTGTACTTCACCTTCTGGGCATTGCACGAATCTTGTCTGAAAAGGGACTCGTATGATGGCAGGGTGGGTAAAAGGTTCATGGACGTACGTCTGCACCCATGGCGTCGTAATCTCTCGAACGGGCAAAAGAACGGCCCAACTTTGAGACCTTGCCCGATGTTTTATCGATGACGATAACGTCGCCAGCGAGTACTTTTTCTTTTGACAATGCGTCAATCATTTTAGTTCCAAGATCATATATCGTCTCCATATCTGTCGTTTTGATCGTCAGTTTACCCGTCTTTGTCGCCTACGAGGGACAATCGTCAGAGGATGCATTGTGCGTCGCGGGGGACGTACCCCCGTCAGGCTTCGGTCGATCTGAATCTCAACAATCTCGCCCTCGATGATTTCTGTTTCTTCCCTGATGCGCACGCCGATACTCCTTCGAATAGCCTGCGTGAGCGCTTCTGTTTTGGACATGGAGAGCGAAAAGACTTCGCTGCCAGCGATCATCGTAAATGGAACATCCGAGCCGAGCGTTTGGGCCATGCCTGCAAAGCGGGTTCAGAGCATCATCTTCGCAAGGCCTGGAGACGCACCGAGCGCAATGGCGGTCTTGCCCGTCGAAGGTGGACCGGCGAACAAGATGGCACGTCCGGCGATCCGACCGTCTTGCACCATCCTGAGAATCATGCCGGCTGCTTTGCGGGCTTTTCCCTGTCCAACCATGCCCTGCGAGTTTCCGCGCGGTTCAAGTCTGTCGTCGAGGCCGAGACCGTGTATGTGGGAGTGCGCGCCTGGATGGGATATGTATACGAGTGTATAAAGTGTGCTTGAAACGGACCTATGCGCTCCATCTTGGTGATGTCCCGCAACTCGGATGTCCCTGCTGTGATTTGGGTAGCCTGTACAGTTCCATGTCAGCGCGTCGTCGTCGAGCGAGTCGTCAGTACCATTTGAGTTGTTCAAAGACGAGACGCGTTTGTTTGTGTCGTGCAAACAACCCATCTTTGTTCTCTACCAAGTCCAATGCTGGCTCTGCGCGGTCTCTTGCGGGGACTCTCCCGCACGACGACGACGACGACGACTGGACACGTCCTCAAGCCAACCGTGCGCACGTACGCAGCTCGTACCACCCACGAGACCATCGCCTCGTACGACAGCGTCGTCACCAAATTCAAAACCTACAAACCCATCACCCCCGGCATCCGACATCTCCGTCGCCCGCTCAACCCGCACCTCTACAAAGGCAAACCCTTGCGCGCGCTCACTACCGCGCTGCGCAAAAAAGGAGGGCGGAACTCGACCGGGCGCATCACAGTGCGCTTCCGGGGCGGGGGACACCGCAAGCGGATTCGGATCGTCGATTTCATGCGGGTGGAGCCTGGGCCGTATGATGTTGTCAGGATCGAATATGACCCCGGGCGCTCTGGCCACATTGCGCTCGTCAAGGCGCGAGACTCGAATGCGGAGGGAAAGGCCAAGTGGAAGTACATTTTGGCTCCGGAGGGGCTGAGAGCGGGGGACGTCGTGGAAAGCTATCGTTCAGGTCTGACGTCGTCGTTGGTACAGTCTGCGCGCGGTGCAGAGGACGACGACGTGGAGGGAGACGGTGCGAAGAAGACGTGGTCTGTGGACGAGATTGCAAAACGGGGCAAGGACCAGTCGACGTCGGACGCGCTGCTGATTGGTATTCTCCGTGGAGCGATCGTCAAACTGGGCAACTGTGTCCCGATCAAGCTTATTCCGACAGGCACCATGGTGCACAACGTCTCACTGGATCCGCAGGGCAAAGCGATTCTCGTACGTGCGGCAGGGACATTTGCACAGGTCGTACACCATGAAGAAAATGGTCGGTATAGTCACATTCGACTCGAGAGCGGCGAAGTGCGCAAGGTGCTGTCAAATTGTGTCGCAAGCATTGGGAGAGTTAGCAACCCGTTGTGGGACGACAGGAAGCTTGGCAAAGCCGGGAGAAATCGATGGCTAGGCTGGAGACCTCGTGTACGAGGTGTTGCGATGAATGCGTACGTTGTTTGTCTTATTTATTGGATGCGACTGATATATTTGCAGGTGCGATCACCCTCACGGAGGAGGACGCGGTAAATCCAAGTCGAACAAGCATCCGGTGTCGATATGGGGCTGGGGGACCAAGGGGACGCGTACACGCAAACCTGGTTTGAAGGGGCCATCTGGAAGTAACAAGATGGTAATCAAGGAGCGACCGCGGGGCAAGGAAAAGGCTGGTACTAGATGATACTAAAAAGTACTAGTACTTGTATTAGACGCGACACGATCACGTGATAGACGCGACTTTGGCGTTCGTTTGGCTGCTGCGAGCTGTTACTTTGCTTGTTCTTATCCTCGTTGATGCAGTCGTCCACGCTGTCCAGGACGTCCTCCGTAGCCAGCTTATCCTCAGACGATGCAGCCCGTCGCACTCGCAAACGCTTTACAAGTGTACAGCTCATGATGCTCGAGCAGCTATTTCACCAGACATCCCATCCAACGCGCGAAGAACGCGAAGCGGTCTCCCAAGCCGCAGGCATGTACGTCCACATTTGCTCTCTCAACCGTTCCTGTCCGACTTTGACGCCAGGGAAATGAAATCCGTCACCATTTGGTTCCAAAACAAGCGTCAGACGGAACGCAAGTTGCATCATGCAGCCAATCAGACCGCAGAAGGGCACCGCACCGCACCATTTCCATTTCCATTTCCATCGTCCTCATCGCCTTCCCTTTCCTCCCCGTACGCGTCCACCTCGAGCTCAGCCCCAGCTGGCCCCCATCCTGTACGAACACCCCACACACGCACGCTCTCCATCACCTCCTCACATGTACACACACCCCGCCGCAAAATAACCCCACCACGCCCCCGGCCATCCCTCGACCGCATCGCGACCCGCTCTGAATCCCGGCTACCCCCGCCCCGCACGCCGACGAAACCACACGACCCATACGCATCCCTGTGGGACAACATGCCCTCGTCGCCCATCGCACCCCCTGCGAGCCCGCCCTCGCGCGACCTAATCGAGTTCATGGGGAGCCACCGCACGCTCGAGTGGGCGTGCGCGGCGGCGCGCCTTGCGGGCAAGGGCCGCCAGCGGCCGGGCGAGCGCGAGGACCGGGAGGGTGATGAGACGGAGGAGGACGATGTCGAGGCGGTGACGCCCGAGGGGAGCCTTGGCGCGCTGGACGCTGCGGCGACGCAGGCGCGTCTGCGGCTCCCTCCGCCTGCGTTTACGCCCGTCGTTGCACCGGAGGGCCGCGACAAGGACGCGCCGCAGGACGATGACATGATGCGCGCGGCGCTGGCACTGTGCGGACTCGGACGGCGGAGTGGATGAGTTGCATCGCCGGGTGTGCCGTTTTTTTATCTCCCTCTGCGCGTGGCGCACAGGGTGTAGATAGTACGATCTTGGTACATATCGAGCTGTATGAAAACGACATGGCTATCGACGCTGAGCGGGCCCAACTTGTTGTATATACTTTAGACCATCTTGAGTGTCTTGGTGAGCTTGGACTTGGAGCGTCGCGTGCAGGTCTAACTAGTGCCCTAAACGAGCGAAGAGCGCCCTCCCTACCCAAGTCGTCACTTCTCATGGATACTCCAGCACCTGCTGAGACTCAGTGGGACTACTCAAGCACACAGAAGAATGGACCAGGAAGTCCGAGCGAAATTGGAGCAAAAGGAGGTAATATGGCGAGAGAATGAGATTGTGCTTCGTGCGGTCGCTCAAAGTGATCCCAGACTGCATCGACAATATCTTGAGCCTGATATCGTTTTCGCCGACAACGCAGTGAAGACGACTTTGAGTGATGCGTGGAAAGTCAAGTCGTTTCAGGGGATCCGCATACTCCGTACGCACGTTGATTATGGTGTTGGGCTCTCTTTGCTCACTATGAAGAGAGATGAACAGCGAGGTTATGCAAAGGCCTCGAGCGATCCGGGTGCCCTGGTGGGCAGAGCGCCAGCGCGCTTCGGGATAAGTCAATTGCCTCATCAAGGTCGCTAACTCCACCCAGCTGCCTGTACCGAGAGGAGATATGCAAAGTCGTCCAACGGCCTGGGTGGCCCTGGTGAGCAGAGTGCCAGTGCGCCCCGGGATAGGTTAATCGCCTTATCAAGGTCGCTAATCTCCCCCAACTGAGCATAGCGAGTGGAGATATGAATGGGGACGTCCAACGATCCGGATGCCCTGGTGGGCAGAGTGCAAGTGCGCCTCGGGATAGGTCAATCGCCTCATCAAGGTCGCTAACTCCACCCAGCTGCCTGTACCGAGAGGAGATATGAATGGCGACGTCCAACGATCCGGGTGCCCTGGTGGGCGAAGCGCCAGCGCGTCCCGGTCGAAGACAACGGCTCCATTCAGGTCATCGATTCGTCCGAGTTGCTGGTAACGACGACAGAGATGGCTTGCTAGCTAGGTCAAAGCGATGGCCTGCTCTCGCTGGGTGGGGCTACAGAGGTGAAGCGCCTCCTCGATATGAATAATATGCTGTCTTGCTGAAATTCGACTTCAAGGGATTTTACTCGTAACAGCAGCCGTCCAACTGGAAAGCGCGTCATTGTGGTCTACTGTATTGAAATAGAAACAAGTACATCTGGATCCATGTGGGGTGGCCAAAAGGCTTGATGAACAGCGGCTGCTTTCCCTTGGTACCTGAGGGTTGCAGGCCGAGTCGCCCTGTCCCCGACTCCGCCGACTAATATTCTTAACCTTCAAGCGCAACGGTCATGACGTTTCCGTGTTGTGCGACAACGATACTGATGCCACCAGAAAAGACAATGCCTTCAAAAACCCCAGTCCTGCATTATTTACCGACGAACGGAAAGACGAGGCGTTTGAATTCAAAAGACGAAAGATGTGGAGAATACACAACGTCATATGTAGAGTGTAAAATCAGGTCACGTTCTCGGATTCAAGCTTCGGTGGCAGTGCATGACATCATTTTCGATGACGCAGGTGGAGTTAGCGAGGCGGAGTTTGAATTTTGAACCAATCATCTTCTCCTCTCGATCCATCATGGATACTCCAGCACCGATGGAAGTCGACAGTCCGTCTCCTCTTGCTGGGGAGCGGGACTATTACACAGTCGATGAACATACAAGGATGGACAAGGAAGTCAAAGCGAAATTGGAGCAGAAGAGGGCAATATGGCGAGAGAATCCATCTACAGCGGACCTTGAGAACGTACTTCGTGCGATCGCCCAAAGTGATCCCCTACTGCATCGACAATATCTTGATTCTGATATCGTTTTCCCCGACCACGTGGAGACGAAACTGAGCGCTGCATGGCGAGCCATGTCATTCAAGAGTGTTCGCATACTCCGTACGCACATTGATTATGGTGTTGGGTTCTTCGTCTTTGCTCACCATACATAGGTTGTCTTCAGGCTCAACCCGAAGGTGAGTTTCTTGTCGAGTTCATGTTGATTACTGTTGGGCTTTCGTCTTTACTCATCGTCCATAGGAATTCCGCCTTCTAAATGTGAGTTAGATCTTGGTCCGTGCTTATACGATTTACCCACACAACATTCAAGCAGAGCTCGAGGCCCTTTCGGAAGCGATGTCTCAGGCCAATTACGAGGGAACTTCTGTCGATGCATTCATTCAGTATCTTGAGCAAAATAACATTGCGTATAACTCGCATGAGAAGCCGTATTATGCCAAGTTCTGTTCCATAACCCAGAGTTCGGGTACGGGAAAGACACGTCTACTGCTTGAAGTGAGTTCTCGTCGTGTCGCGTGACATTGTTGACGTATATGTACTTTCCATCAAGCTTGGCAAGAAGGATATTTGCGTCTTATATATCAACATCCGACACCACCTAGACGAGGGATATCCTCCTCGTGACACGATACCTGCGAAACTTCTCACCCAGGTCTGTCCCACTGGGGAGCTATATCGTCACCGTTGTCAGACATTTCTCGCGACAGTTTTCAAATGCCTCGCCAGGTTTTTACAGCAGGAGTCCAACCCATTCGGGATACTTTCCAATGTTGATGATAGGAGGCGTACCAAATTCTTCGAGGATGTTGAGAAGGAATTTCCCAATGTAAGTGCAGTTGTGATTTCCAGCACTTGTCACACTCAAGTAAGTATAGGTCGAGCAAGAATCTTCGTCGTTAAACGCTATGTGCACATACTTTAAGGAGATGGTGAATACCGATTGCCTCTCGCGACACAAGAAGAATGCGCCTAAGGTGGTAATTGCCCTCGATGAGGCTCATGTACTGCATGAGAAGTCGAAGAATCAAGACTACCTTCCGGCGATGGTGTTACTCCAGACCATCAAGGAATATTCAGACAAGTATAAACATGAGCCGGTTTGGGTAGTGTTCGCGTCGACTGCCTCGAGGATTGCGCATTACGCATCTCCTCAGTCTCTGTGTAAGTGACAATATAATAGTTTATTGCTATCTTCCTCACTACAGCAATCTCAGTCCCATCTGCAAGAGTCGCTCTCGAAGGTGAACTGCTTTTCCCTCCATTTACACAGCTCGGATGGGATCAGCACGCCCCAGTGCTTGAGGACGTTGATCTAGACAACATTGCATGCGGCAGTCATCTCCTTCGATACGGCCGTCCATTGTATGTGGTTATTCCTGGCATCGTGCTTCCGTGTTCACTAATTCACTCACAGATGGTGGTCACTTACGGCCTACAAATCACTGGCAGGAATCCTTGACCTTGCCGCACAGAAGTTGTGCGCATCGAGAAGATTCAAAGCAAGCGACGAGCACCAGGCATTCGCAGTACTTGCTCAACGATTCGGTCTCGATATAGCTTTTGGTCACAGCCAAACTGTCGAATATAACGATACTTTGATTGCTAGTCATCTCCACATTTGTATCAAGACGACTGACGACCGGATGTGGAGCTATACGAGCTATCCTTCTGAGCCCATTGTATCAGCTGTTGCTGCTGAATCGCTTTACGCAAAAGCAGAAAATCTCTCCAAAGCTCTAGAGACGGTCTCTTGCATGGTTAACGATGGTCTAATTAACACTGGAGATTCTGGAGAGCTAGCTAGCCGTTTCCTGTGGCTCCTCGCGAAGGATTCTTGCATTCGCAAAGACTTTGTGCAGAAAATCGCCCGCCCCTCGACAGACGATGACGCTGATGTGCTTCCGTTTTGTCAATCGGTTCCTGTTGTGAGCTTCCTCCAGCTCGCTTTTGGACCGGACATCTTGGACGATGCACCCAATGCTGGGGACGTATTTAAAGACGCATATATCAATTTCACGCATTGGGTTCAGATGAAATTTGACATCACCCGAGGAGATGGCGGTCAAAATGATGTTTCGTATGTCACGAGAACAATCTCTAGTTAATGTGACGCTGACCATGTATAGTATCGAGGAATGGACGGAATCCCTCTGGGCACGAACAAGTGCCATCCAGTGCTGTCACAATCAGCCTGTGATCGACAAGATTATCCCGATCTACTTCAAGTCAAAGCCTCGCGGAAAGCAAATGTCACATATCCTGATTTCGGACAAGGCGTGCCAAAAATCACACAAGAATATTTTGAGCGATATCAAACGGAAGCACGAGAACATCGCCCCCCACTACAACGGGCCTGCTTACATTGCGATTCTGACGGATCTTGGTCGGCCGTCCCCGTCCAGTGTTTTAACTGTGTACGATGAGACCAAGAAAAGGGACCCATGTCTCCGTATCTATGCGGCCGGGCTGAACACAGAGACATTTCCATTCCTGGAGCAGGGTATCGCGAAGACTCTTCGAGACTTCTTCGCACGACAAGGTGTACCTCCTGGGCCCAAGTTCTTGGAGGACTTGGAAAATAAAGCGGAATTTGCATCGTCTAGGGAGGCACGCTATATGAACCTCAAGAAAAAAAACCAGGTCAGGAAGTAGAGCTGAGGACGAATTCACAGTCCCCCACAGACTTAGGCAGCGAAGGGGTTTGTGTAATTATGTAATTGCAATTGGGAGTGGTTTTGAGGGATGACTGAGTTCTGGTCACCAGTCAGAAAACTTTAGGTTCGTGTACAAAGATTGGTGCGTAGTCTTTTTATTCAACGAGTAACCAACTCGTAGCACACCCTGCCCAAATACCTATCACCCTTTGTGGGTATTTGTTATACGTTTCCACTTCCCTTGGCCATAGCCATGCGTCATTGCAATGTTTCCCAAAGATCCCAATCCTATGTTTCCATGCTCGTTCCAACCCCATCCTAAGACTGAAGTACCTTCCTGTAAAGACCCATGCATCACAACAAGGACGTGTTCACTCCCGCATACGAAGCTGGATATGGCACGATCATCAGGAAGGTCGATAGTCGTGCATCTGTCCCTGTTTGTTCGACCCCAGAGCCGAGATACCCCCCGACTTGTGTAAGACGACCGTATGCTGGTTCCCCAGCCCACATGAGATTATCGGATCATCATTGATGTCTATGGGGAGCGGAGTAGTAGGACGGGCAACGCATCGCGCCCCTCCACGTTCCCCGAGCTGCCCATGCCTGAACGCACCCCAACCAACGAGAGCAGTCCGGGGGCGCGAAGACGACCAATCAGCGCTCGTCGTGACAAGCTGCACGACGACATGGCGCGGTCCAGCGTGGAGTGATCGTATGGATACCGTGCACGGTACACGCTCTGCCAGGAAGATGTGCCCAAAGTCGACGACCCATGGCTTGCAGGGGCCCGTCAAACATTGTCGACAGCGGCGAATGCAATGGGATAGACTGTGGATGCAAGGAGAACGAGTGCGACGTCAAAATGAACGCACAACGTCAAGATCTGGGGCCAGGAGGCCATCTGGGTGATCGAGTCGAAGTCGGCGACATTGGACGCGATTGGAGTCGTGAAACTGACGGAAATAGCGTCAGGATTGATGTAATTGGGTGCCGGATGAATGGCGCAACAAGCGGCAAGCGCTGTGACTCAAAACGAGTCGAAACGCGACCGCTAGCTGAAGGAGCACAAGTCAGCACGGACGACACAGGCGCTCGAACAGCGACGTACCCGGGCCATACAGACTACCTGCAGCATATCGCAGGTCACCTACCGAATATTTTGGGCCATTCGAGCGACAACGAGGGCTCAAACGACAACTGACAAGAGTTAGTCACAACCGGATGAACAAATGGACTCACCACGTCGAACAGCCACGTCGAGGCCAAATCGGGTGAGTCGGACACATCCCATACATACCAGAGAGGCTGGGGAACGTCCCAGACCCACCATTAAACCTGTACAATAATGGTGCATAAACCTGCAGTCAGTTCAGACTGGCACGTGACCAGATGTCGGACGCTCGGATGTTCAGATAACCTAGGGCCGCGCCGCGCGGCAGAGCCTGCTACTTGACTTTCTTCACTTAGCATGAATGTGGTGATAAGCAGTCTTTTTTCGAGCGGAGTATCAGTATGTTGAGTTAGATAAGTCTCGCGTCATCAGTGATAGGGGTATTATTTTCTCTGCGTTCGACATGTCTGTCAGTGATTGCATTTTTTTTTTGTCTGCGACGGCATATGCGAGAAGTTCAATAACGCGCTTCGTCGAAGGGCATATCATGATGGAGACATGCGAGGCGTTGTTCGATGCAGAGAGTGGTTTCCTTCATCCTCCGGGATCATTTTTCACTTTGGAAATTGAACGGCTTCTTGTGCAAGAGGTTCCGGTCATTTGCAAAGGGCAAGAGTCATCGTTGCGATGGCATGGCATCTAATTCGTTCAAACAATCCGTAACGTCTCGTTCAATTTCATTGCTCATCCACGTCGCATTTCCACCCATGTCGGATTGCGCCTGTGGGGTTCTATTGCCATGGACTTCTTTCCATCACGCAACCCAGTTTCGTCCGACGACGACCGCACTGTCGTCCAAATCAATGATTTCGAAATCGCATAGAGTGATGAGCCGGAGCGATTGATAGGTCGCGCTGAGCACTGCTCGGAAAACTTCTCCTACATGGTGCGGAGGGCCAAGCATATCCACCAGTTTGTTCGACACTTGGCCTATTTCCAATTGTTCGTCCCACACGAGCGGTACCGTTTTCCCATAAAAATACCTAGTACTTGAAATGAGCGGCGCCCAGCATGGTTTCGCGCACTAGCTCACCTTCTTCCATGACGATCGTTGCGGAGCGCGGCGTATATCTTCTAATTTGTCCACAAAAATCCTTGTCGTGCTCTTACTAAGACTTGCCGTCTTACTAAGGCTGACTGAGCAATGTTCAAGAACAAACAGCTTCGCTCGGAGCACCGTACTGCCGCTGGTTCGCGTTAGAGTGGAAACCGAATATTCTGAATATTGAAACGTTCTGATTTTCAGCAGCATATTCCCAACTGCAGGCTCAAACAATTGGCTTAAATACTCCAGGATTTCCAGATCCACGTACTATCTGAAAGATTTTACAAGAGAAGGCGATGTGCGTCGAATCGTGTATCCTGGCCATTTCTTTGATCATATAGCCAAGACTACGTCATTTATACGCAGAACTCTTTTTATCAACAGTCATTTCGATTGACCGCCGACACCCACAATTCCTGCCGGAATGTGAAATAATGGACTATGACACATGACTCTCGCAAGCTTGTTGTATCATCATGACCGTATTTTTTGCGTTGAACGCTTAAGCTACATTTACTGAGTCAACTAACGCAGAGCTTCTCTGAAACTTACCGATCATGCCGGGCTGTGCTCATCTGAAATGACTAGTCAATATCTGGGAATCAGCCGGGTGAAAGACGAGTGGGCAATCACTGCCCACGAAAGGCGTCATCCTTCGAACGAACGTTTGCTTACTTTGGTGATATTTGATCTTTCTCCGTCTGACTAGGGAGGCTGAACGCGCAAACAGGCCATTTCAATGACGCACTGGAAATTAATTTCTCTCAATGAGTTCCCCGCTCTCACCGCCTCCTGAGGACATCGGGTGTCCTCATTATACTATGATAGGCAAATTGCCGCCATCTTCGTTGCAAACAAGTTTGCAAGGTGAGCGCGAATGGTATACTCTAGCAGTGTTTAGTGATATTTCTTTTATTCAATATCCGACCAATGCACTGCACATTATACAGGAAGCGCACAAGGCGGGTTCGATGCTCTGCACAATAGTTAGAGCGGTGACGTGTCGTTTGCCTTGCTCGACTCACGGGCCGGAAGATCACCCATCACTTCTATGACGCGTTAACGATAAAATTACGAGAAGAAGCAAGTTCGAGTCGGGCAAAGGACTGGATGACCCTTGATAGACGGGATAACCATGATACAAGATCTGTAAGTTCCGATTGTTCCTGTCAAATTTTCCATCCCGCTATTCATCGAGGTGTCACAATTGTACAATATGACCCTGGGTCCACCGCTCTATTTGCTGTTGGCGTATCATCTATCGTAATGCTCTAGGTTTAAATGTCTCTGAATGGTATCTTGAAAGTGGCAGCTTCCCGACAGAAGCGCATGAAAGGCGCTCTTTCGCCGCCAAATGAGGTCTCCTGGTTCATTAATCCTGCCATTCGAAATCCCGTCATTCTCACTGTATTAAGCTTTTTAGTCGACACTCGTCCAGAACGTGGTATGTAAACAAGATTTAGCTTGCTGAGGTCAGATTTAAGTACTTGCATTCCTCCAGTTTCAATGCACTCCAGAAAGATGGCAACATTTGGGCCAAGGTCGTCGACGTGATCACATCTGTGATTGCCGACACTACAACTTATTATTAATTAAGCCCGCCGTTCGTTAGGGCGTTAGGGCGTCCTGTTGGCGCGCACACTTCCCCGTGGAGGGGATGTGGCCTATATATGCCCGTCGATGGTGCACCAGGGAGATCCAATCCCCCTCCCTCTAATGGCTTCCAGAGGATTAGATCCCCTCTTCAACTTCACACCCTTGACTTATTTTATCGCAGGCATCGCGCTTGCCATTTTTGTCGTCGCACAGGCACTCCCACGGGCAGAGGTACGTGAGATCATGATTTGATATTCGCATCTTAACACACAGTAGCTCGATGCAATTCCAACAGTGGGATCGAGTAACTGGCTTGGATCGTGGTGGGCTGGCTTCATGTTTCCGATTAACGGTATCGACATCATTCGAGAAGGTTACGAAAAGGTAAGAATATTATCTCACTTCGAAGCATATCTGATGATGATCATGATCATTGTAGTACAAATACAGACCATTCAAGGTTGCCGATCATTATCGCTGGCTCGTCATCGTCAGCAGTCACGAGCATATGGACGAAATACGAAGGGCTCCTGATGATCAATTCTCTTTTAACGAGGTCGTGAGAGATGTAAGCCAAGCTTCTCCTCGCGAAGGGAATCTAAAAACATTGTATATCAGCGAATGTCTGCCGATTACACGATGGGAAAAGAGGTTCACATCAACCATTATCACATTCCGATCATTCGTTCCCAACTCACCCGCAATATCGGAGCCTTGAGTTCTGTAATCAGAGATGAGATTGTCACCTCGTTTCAAGAAATTCTGGACTTGAAAGACGATGGTGAGCAGTTTATATTTCGCCGGCATTTATCGCTCACTAAGACTGGATGCACGCAGATTGGAAGTGCATACCAGCACTGAGCACGGCTCAGAAGGTTGTTTTCAGGACGAGCAACAGAATGTTTGTCGGTCTTCCATTGTGTACGCAAATCATTATTCTAGTTCCCAACCGTTCTCAGTCTGTTTGTTCCAGGCCGTGACCCCGAGTGGATGGATTTTAACATGCAAAACACTTTCAACATCATCAATGGAGCGAAATTTCTTCAGCATTTCCCTGCATTCTTGGCACCGCAAGTTACCTCCCATCTTTGTCGTCGAGATCCATCTTGAACTTTTTGTAGTTTTCTTTCCCTTTTCATTACGAACGTCACCCACAGCAATAAGCGTGGTATGAAATATCTTGCTCCGATAATTGAAGAACGACGTCGACTCCTCGAAGAGTACGGAAACGACTGGGCTGATAAACCTGTTTGTCAATTTTATCTACTATTTTAGTGGAGCTCACCTACCCCCATAGACCGATTTCCTTTCGAGGTTGATGGAAATTGCAGAGGGTGAGGAGCGAACGGCAAGACTCTTGACAGCTCGCGTGTTGACCCTCAACTTTGGTGCTATTCATGTAAGTACTGGATGCTTTCCGGTTGATCCGCAACTCATCGGTAGTGCTGTAGACAACTGCTCAAGTATGTCCGACTCTATGTTTCTGAATCAAGGTCTTTACAGGCAAATATAGAGTTTCAGTCATGCGTTACTCTACCTTGCGGCTAACCCGCAATACATCCAACCCCTTCGTGAAGAAGTAGAAAGTGTTGTTGCTCAGGAGGGGTGGTCGAAAGCGGCGCTGGGCAAGATGCGCAAGATCGACAGCTTTCTGAAGGAGAATCAGCGTTTGAAAGGAACTGGAGGAGGCAAGTCACCTCGTATTCAAAATCAGGGATGCTGATCGCGAAATCTATCAGAGGGTCTCGCACGCAAGGCATTGAAGGACTTTACGTTCCCCGATGGAACGTTTATACCGAAAGGGACGATGATCTCTGCACCCTCTAACTGCCTCCACCTAGACGACAGTATCTACGAAAATGCGTCTACGTTTGATCCGTTCCGATTTGCTAGAATGCGAGAGGCGGAAGGGGAGGGTACGAAGCATCAGTTCGTTTCGACCAGCCTGGATTACCTACCGTTCGGACATGGTAGAAATGCATGGTAGGTGCTCTCCCTCGTTTCTCTTTGGCATTGATTGACTCGGATTGGTGATCAGTCCTGGTCGATTCTTTGTCGCGCATCAATGCAAGACGATGCTCGCACATATCGTTATGACGTATGATGTGAAGTTGGAGGAGGTGACCATTCCAGAGAGCATTCACGTTTCGACAGAGATCACAGTCAATCCCAATGTAAACATCATGTTCAGAAGGAGAAGATAGGTATTTCTTAGATAGATATGTAGCTTTGTATGCTTGGTACGATTTCTTGATATCGAACACAGCCACAACGGACGAAGGCGGAGTTCAAGCCGGTTTTTCACAAGTTGACCAGCGACATTCTTTCAGTCTGCCCTTCCTCGCCTAACATGCGTATCGTGTCCTCCGTCCTCCGTGCACGTCCCACCGCAATCCTTGGTCGTGCTGCGCCTGTTCTTCCCGCCAGAGTTCGCTTCTCGTCGTCGGACGCACACAGCCAAGAGACGTTTGAAGCCTTTTCGGACCGCTACGTCGCCTTCTTCCAAGGCGCACAAGACCTCTTCGAGGTGCAGCGCGGCCTCAACAACTGTTTTGCCCACGATCTTGTTCCTTCTCCCAACGTCATCGAGGCTGCTGTCCGCGCGGCGCGGCGCGTGGACGACTACGCGACAGCCGTTCGCATATTCGAGGGTGTCAAGGAGAAAGTGGAGAACAAGCAGCAGTACCAGGCGTACTTGGACGAACTAAAACCTCTACGGGAAGAGCTGGGTACGTCACGAACGGATTTTTTAAATTCTTGGTGCTGACGTTCTGGATGTGCACATGTAGGCATCCAGACAAAAGAAGAATTGTACTGTTCATGAAAACCATCTGCGAATTGGATGGATGGATGCGTTGAGTAAGTACATGGATTCCCTGCTTTTTCCTCTTGGAAGATGGATGTTGAACGTGCGAGAAAAGTAGATGCATTTTTGGACAACCCTTGTCGTATACTTGCCCTCGTTTAGTCCAAAACGATGCAGAACTTCCCTTTATGTCTGAGAACATCCGTTCATCTCGTTCGTTGGGCGATTTTCTCATGGCATGTTCCGCAAACTCCCGGTGTATCGGGCCGATATCGTGAAATGACATTCCATTCCACCAAGAACACAATAGTGTTAAATTTTCTCCAACGCGTTGTATGATAGGCCGTCGTTGAGCATCTTGAAATATCCGTTGGCGTTACGTGCGTGATTCTTCCAATGTTCCCGTTTGGAGCAGCTTTGCATCTCGGATGTTCGAATATTACGGTAACCAAAGGGAGGGCGGGCGTACCGTTTTTTCCCGCAGTTCATCTCCGTTCCTTTTATGTTGGTCCCCGGTGGCAACAACAGACAAATTTGCTGAGAACTGAATGAAGGCCATTCTTGTCCCTCCTTTGTTCGTAGGCTATCTGACACTGTCGTGTCGTGTCAATTTTCATCAGAAATCTTGGCAGGGAAAACCTGCGCCTCCATTGTGAGTCTTGATTGGAACATATCAAGGTTTTCGCTGACACGTCGGCCGATACGTCAAAGAGGCGTTTGGGCGGAAGAATGCAACTCACGCCATTCTTGTGTGACTTATCCGCAACAATTCATCATCATGGGGCAAGCTCGGTGACAATATCATCATTCTACCGTTGTGCTGGTTCCCGCGCCTAAAATAATTTTGCGC
The DNA here is from genome assembly GCA_038093375.1 of Xerocomus brunneocitrinus. Lineage (NCBI taxonomy): Eukaryota > Fungi > Basidiomycota > Agaricomycetes > Boletales > Boletaceae > Xerocomus > Xerocomus brunneocitrinus. Next base: position 30,873 of record JBBPSB010000070.1, on the reverse strand, counting down.
AGAAGATCGGTATCGCTACTCGTAGGTGATTTCCAACCAGTATATGGCGTTGTTGAAGAAAAATCCTCTGGTTTCCTAGCTAGTTGGTCTCACGTTACACGCATTGACACGCATTGACACCCATCGCGACGCCATGCAACGTGTTGGATTCTCACCGGACCATCTAATTGTGCCCGACTTTTCGGGTTTGATACAAGTTTGATATACTCGGCTGTTGCATGCTACCCTACGACCACAAGGTCGCCGATCTAGGTTTTTCCTCCCATGAACATACCGAGAACGGTGAGGATCGCCCAGTCACGATAATGCACGTTCCATCGCGTCATCTGGGTTGGCGAACGTGCGCGTGCGTTAATCCGTATGTACTCGGTTACGTCAAAGTCCTCGTAGTGCACGGCGTATGCTTGTGTGCTTATCTGTTGCATGCTGCATATCACCAGGGACGATGTCGTGAGTGCATTTTTATTGTGTACGTTTTCTCTCCGTGTCTCACCATTTTCTAAACCTTGGTGTTGAATCTTGATTAGATGTCATTATTTGTGGTGTTGAGCAGCAGGGGTGCCATGACGTGATCACAGGTCTAGCTTCAGTACTCTTCCGCCGAGGACATGCTATAGTACGTGTTCATTGTGCGGGCGCCGTCTCATGCTCACGCACAAGGTTGGGGTTGAATGTGGGAGGACGTGTGGCCCGTGTACACCATAATCCGGGATAAAAATGTCGCGTCCTCTTTGCAATGCATCGAAAACGCAAATGCGTGCCTCACCATCAAGCGATCGGATATGCAGTGTTCCCAGACCGGAAGTACTGCGCAAGCTACAAATGACAGTGATGGATCGCCTATGGTCCAGAGGATGACGGCTGCGACGAGGTCCGTGGAAACTTAGATTACGATAAGCACGGAGGGTATACGTATTATCAGTAACAACGAGCAGGGCCGTTGAACGTTTCAACGTTTGGGCGTTAGTCAGTTCTGGGCCTTGCAAGCGAGCTGTATCAGTCGCCTCGGTGTCTGATTGGCCTTTTTTGTATTTTTGTATTCGTTTTGGGGTTGTTTATTCGCTTTCATCCCTTTGGATTGGAGGTGGATTGTTGTACGTGTAGATGTCAAGTGGCACATATGCAAATTACAGCCGACGTATGTCGTGTGACGGGTACCCCGACAATTGAATTGCCCCACTATTCTGAAACTGATTGTTAAGCAAACCTGGAAGCGCACTCACCCTGTGATTCGCGTATACACAATATGCATGCTTCAAATCTGCCCGTCATACTCGATGTTCATGACGGACGGATCAACCATCAGGGTAGAATGCATTACAACCTTTCTCCATGGATATAATCGCATACACGCTCTCTGCAGCCGCGTTGGGAGACAGGTTCGTTCTCTGACGGGTTAATCCTCTTCGAACACGACTTGGAGGCGCACTTACCATGTATGCACCTCACGTGTACCCCCTTAGAGCTTTAATGTTCGTGCTCGATACATACCGAGTCCATTTGCCCCCTCCGAACATATCGATCATTAGCCATTTACCATGAAAGAATGCTTGTTCCACGGATAATAGTCGCTCCGCGCCGCGTTATGCATGAGGTGACGAGTTCATCTTCTGACGGCGTCTAGATAGCTATGGATGACGTTCAGTCAGGCAAATGAATGACGATCATGGGATACGTACCTACGTCCATCGACATCTAAGTCAATCCTCCTACCACGCTGGAGAGTAAGGCACACACATCCGACCGCCTCGTGTGAGGACGGTCGAGGAACGACGCCCACCTTGGCAAACATGTGTTAGATCTCAATGAGACCATTCATACCCCACTGTGGGGCAATGCGGGGCACCTGGGTCACGCACGCACGGAAAAGATGCCTGTTCGTCCGCCTGGTGGCTAAAAGCCTAAAGTAACCCCAACATCACCTATTAGACGTGGGACGTGTGTGCCTTGAAACTGACAGCCTGTACCAATGGTTGGCATAGATTGCGTCGATGGTGGCTGAATTGATGGACACTTGCCTCGCAAGCTGGAACAGGGTACTGTGATCCTCGTTCCAAGAACAAACCTAAAGATCCGACCAGGCCAGACCCGGGATATAGCGTTTCCGGCAGTGAGAGTCCCACGCGATTCCCCGACCCCCGACCTGATAGCACGACCACCATGCGTCGCCGCCACCTTGCACGCTTGCCCCCCCATCTTCGCGCGACTCGGTAACCCGGCTTACCCCCACCTCTCCCGTTCCTGGACGTCGGACGACGAGGATGGCGACGCGGTAGCGCGACACCTCGTGCGCTCTCTAGGCCTCACCTCACCTACTATACCTTGCCCGTTCACCCCGACTAGCCCACATCACGCTCACCCTAATGATGACGGGCGCACCACGACGCCGCGACAATCGCGACAATCACGACTGCCATGATGTCGTCGTGTTCCCCACCTCGCACACTCGCCCGTCCGCTTGCCTAGGCCTCCCCTCCACCTCGCCCGGACCAGCCCATATCGCGCTCGCGCGATCACCCCGACAATGATGGGCGCACGACCACGACGTCGTCATCTTCGCGCACTCATACTCGCCCGTCCGCTCGCTTAGGTCCCCTCCACCTCACCCGTCTGGATCACGCTTGCGCGATCATCCCGACGATGATGAGTGAGGTCAGGCGACGGCGAGGACGAGGATGCGGGATTGCGATCATGCGATGCGGAGGGAACGAGGCTGCTAAGAGTATGGTATACAGCACACCGTCAGAGAGGGTACGCTTACAAACACCTAATTGTCGATCGAGCCGCTCAAAAACGCTTGATGTGTCCGAGCACGTTGGAACTGCACCACTCCAAATTACTTCCTTCAGAAGCATTCATGCATCCTGGACCTCAGCTCCTGTCAGGTGGCATCCCGCAGACAAAATTATTCGATTGCAAGAGATAAGATGTATAGAGTGTTTGGATGATTGTGTAAGGAGGATATCATCGAGGGAAAATGCTATTTCATGAACTGGAAAAAACTGTGGATGGACTGTTCGTTTGGCACCGCAGGAGGTATGTAGCAGCAGATCCATTGTTGCTTGCTGAAGCTCATGTGGGCTGGCTGGCAAAAGTCCATCGGAGTAGGACGGCAGCGTCAGACTCTGCCGGAAAATCCATTTCCCAGATGAGTCCTCGACTGTGACACCGCCAGTCGGAGTAACCGTGAACAGCACACGGACGCATTCGGGGCCCAAAATGTCGATCGAGCAGCGTTTGCTACTGCCTCCGAATGCTACAGCCGGCAAATGCCGGTTCCAGATGCTCAGGCCAGATGTGCTGGTGATCCCACGCGTGATATGCCTTTTGCGCGCAAGTACGCCGATGCATGGCCATGTACAGTATAACTGGCAGTGTGAAAAAATGTGGCTGGGCCGTGCGAGGCACCGTCGACGTCGATGATCGTCGCTATCCGAACTAGTATGATTGCATACGTTTGGTTTTTCAGACCGCACTTTTTTTTGAGTCCGTTGCGAGGGTGATGAGCAAAGATAAGCTAGGGTCTATTCAGTCTCGATGGTCCCAGACGCCCATTTTATCACAACCATGTTGATATAGTATTCAATGATATCATCATTCAAGTCTAGTACATGACTATCTCGTTTACTACGTACGACTGAGTCTCTCGGAACCTCATCGCCATTGCAACATTGATCGTAATCACCGTGTGATAAAAAAACTCAAAGTTGAACAAAAGAAGCATGTCGGTTTCGAGAGAACGGGCACAATGCAAAACGCCGAGAGTCATGCGCACATCCACGGTGGTCAACTATCATCCGTAGACGCCTCGTACCCACTACGGACTTTCCACGCCGGGTATCGACGACGCGACACGATAGAAAAAAAAGGAGAAGGCAGGTCATGGAAGAACTTGACAACGGTATGAGAGATACCCATGAGCTCGCTTCCTTGGTTATCTCTTTGTATCGAGCCCGGCAGTGACCGAGTGATTCTCCATTTGCTCACCCAAGGGTTGTCAATTTTCAAATCAGAAGCACATCTTTCTCCACCAAACCCCGTTTAGTAGTCTAGCGGCGACCGAGCGGAGCTGATATGATAAGCCAATATCATCAACATCGTACGCAAACCGTACGCCTTGGGCCCTTGAATCGGGTCAGACAGCGTCAAAAAGTGATGTGATGCAATGCACATACAAGATATGAATACCGTGCGCCCAAATGAACTCCGAGTCAAGTCGTCACCGGTTGCCGGTCCGCTGAATATGCGTAATCTGCTTCACGATTAGCCATGATAACGCTGGCTAATACCACCTTGTAATCCAGAGTGATTCCACGGGGAGGTATGTTCCTATAGAATATGCAGGGTTGATCTTGGTGATTGTGCGGTCCCACGAGGCTGACCCGGACGTATTCGAGGTCACATTGACCGCCGTGCTCCCTCCAAGGGTGCAAGATGTATAGGAAAGAAGATGATCGACGGCTAGTTCCGCATGTGCGCCACCCGCCGCCCATTTCTTGACATCATTGATTCTGAGTCAGACACTAGGCTGGTCCATCGGAGGTTTGTTCATGCGACATGAGCGTTGGGGAAACAAAGGAACCTGAGAATGATGGCGTGACATTCCATTCACGATAATCGTGGAGTAGTGACATTTGCAAAAAAAAGTGAAAAACAATTTGTAGATCGGGTAACAGGTGTGCGACATTTGTTAAGACAATCAACGAAAAAAGCAGGTGGTGCGCGTACTACGTATTCTGATATGATATGGATAAGATTCAATTTTTGGCAATGTACATCATGAACGTTGGTGAGAGAGTTGCAGATTTGGATGACGCGAATCCGGTGTCAATCGCGGAATGCAGCTGTTGTATTTGAATAAAAATGAAACATAGGAACATGGCTGAAGCGCAGTGGCGGCCCGAGCCCCAGAGGATACGTGGATTGTTCAAGTGGTCAAGTGTGATCGTAATATAGCGAGTGAGAAGGCACCGATAGGCAGTAAAAACAGAGAGAATGATCGTGGGAAGGGGGTTGAACTTTTCCCGACTATCAAGGATATAGCGGATGAAGAGCGCAGGAGGAGTTACAGAGATGGATACTGAATTGCCCATCGACACAGAATGACAGAAATGGGCGCGCCACCGTGGGAGTGCGTGGAGTGACAGTTTTGAAGGGCGCAAGGTAAGACGGAGACAGCGGGTCGATTCGCTGCCTGTAAGATGACTGGGGTTGAACGTTGAACTGTATTCGGGAAGGGCGCAAAGCGGTAGGTGGAGACGGAGAAAGAGAGGAAGACTTTGGTCTGGCCAAATCACACGTCTGGCGGTGGAATTGTCAAAATGAGCGGTGTTGCGATAAGACCAGCAAGGCACGTGTGATCGGAGCCAGGATCTGGAAGATTCGAAAGTGGAGCATTCCATAAATGGAATCTTCGCCATGTGCCGATTCGGCGATCGAGATCTCGGAACGAATGGCGAATGCAGAGATTGCACATATTTTCGACATTTCAAAAGGCGCACTCGTCAACTCAATTTTCATCCCTCGCTCTCACTTGCAGTGTTGCGGGTAGTTCTCCACCTCTACCCACCGTCTCATCGCTGATATATTCTCCAGATGGCCCTCGCAATTAGTCGCTCTTTCTCAGACGAGCGTGGTCCTGGCACATTCCACTCACTGGGCACACTCCCAAAGAGAAAATCAAACATTCCACCTCGCAAACCCCCCGTCTTTCACATAGCCCACGACGACGACGACGACGAACACTCGTCCTCCTTCGACGAACATGTTGTCATCCCCTTCCCTCGTTCTGCCTCTCCGCCATCGCCCCCCTCCTCCGCCACGCCCACCTCCCCTCACCTTGTCCGAGGCGCATCTACACCCATTCTTCTCTCCAATGGAAAACCTCTCAAGTCATCCCTCAAGTCATCCTCATCATCTCCCGCCATGCTGGCTCCCCATCACCATATGCATCTCCGCTCCCGCTCAGAACCTTCCTCCCCCGCAACCATTTCAAAAAATGTCCACTTCCCAGACAAGGACTACGCTCTCGCCACCGTCCGCATTTTCAATTGCAAAGCTCGCCCCGCCGCGCTCAGCAGCCCAAACGGCAACGGCGACGAGACAGAAACAGAGGGCGAAGACGCTCCCTCAGCCCGCTTTCCATTCCCTCACATGCCCCCGCCTGTTAATTACGAGATCGATCCAACAAAATCTTCCGTCGTTCCTTCCAATCTTTCCCCTCGTACAACAAATTTACTTCTCGAGTCCCTCAATCTATCATCATCCTCATCCACTTCCACTATCAAACCCTTACTCACGGGCTCCATCCTCGTCTGCAATCTAGCATTTGAAAAACACGTCGCCATTCGTTTTACCCTCGATGACTGGCAAACCGTCAGCGAAGTCGGTGCTCATTATGCCAGCTCTCTCTCGTCCATACCCCCCTGCCTCTCTGCCTCACCCTCCATTTCACCCTCTGGTGGCCCTACGTCTTCAAGGGTAACGGGGTGGGATCGATTCACTTTCACCGTCCGTCTCGAGGACTATGCCCCCTCTTTGAGTACTCGCACAATGTGGCTCGTTGCCCGCTATCGCGTCCCTTCCACATATCCACAACCTGGCTCCATAGCGTATGGCCCGGGCGGGGAGTGGTGGGACAACAATGGCGGCAAAAATTACCGTGTACGTTTCAGACCTGCGGCCGTCAGTCCCACGCCTCCGAAAAAAAGACACCGCTATGAAACTATATCTGGTAAGGTCATTCTCCCCGTCATCTCGATCACGATGCAATGCTTATTTTACAAACACCAGTTCCGATTACTTCACCACGAACGAAACCTCAACTCCCAACGACCTGTAAGGAACATGTATCAGGTCTCATGATCCCGCCTCTTGAGATCGAGCCCCTGCATGAAATCCATAGACCATCGGCCCCCCCGCGAATCGGAAAGCTCAGCCTCTGCAATTATGTCCCTCCAAAATTGCATACCCCCTTATCCATATCATTTCCTTCCGCAAGCTCCCCTCAAAGTACGTCGCCGACTTCGAACACACATCCGGAGCCGGCACCGTCAGCCACATGCCAGCTGTCGTCCGACGAAGAATCTACATCACCTGCTTCGTCGACCCTTTCAACCCCTACTGTCTCCCCTACGATTCCCCCACGTATGATCATAGGTGGACAACCTGCAACCTACTCCGATCCTTCCAACAAAAAGGAGGACGAAGCCGTTAGGTCCTCCAGACAGGTACACATTGCTGACTGGGAGTGGTCAGCACCGGCGAGTAAGCTGCGGATGGAACGCTTGGCACGTCAACCCGCTGGTATCGTGCCTGCCTCGGACGCTTTGTCGTCACCCCGAAGGGGTCTGGATGACCCCCTCTACGATGCGTTTGTCACGCAGTGGTGCTTTGCTCAAGGACCCTCTCCGAACCATAGTACATATGATGACGGTAGAATCCTGGCATGATGCATCACGATTTCGACACGATATATTTCATGTCGACCGCGATCGTCTCGCCACATACACGTGGAAACGAGGCGATTGCAGTGCCCTCTCATTTTTTTAAATCCTTGGCTATCATGATCGTAGTCCTACGACTATCCCTGTCCATGTTTATCTCCCTATCCTATCGCTGTTGTCTGTATTACCAGCTCTCTACGTCGCTTATGCGGTTCTTGGTGTATCGTCTTCCGTCCTTTTCCTTTTTGACTTGTTCATAGCATCTTTTTTTTGTCATGCACGGACTCGTCATGGGTATCGCTCGAACCAATTTTTTTATTACTTGGCATTGTAATGATGAAGAGACGATTTGATGTCTCGCTCTATACGTTGGATGTATTCCTGGATATGGAATTCGATCTTGTCCCATTCCAGGTGATAGATTTTCGTACGATGATGATTGTCGGGTCCGTAATAACTCTAGCTGCAAGTGGACAGATTCGTCATAAGGGGTCGCGAGCTGGAGCCGAGCCGGGAAGCCAGGAGTCTAGGATCTCGACCGCGAGTTGCAGGAGAGTCTGTCGATATCAACCTATTTCGATCGAGAGTGTACACCTCAGATCAACCTCAGATTGGCACGCTTGTGCACTGGCCCTCTACTCGGAATTCAGGAACAATGTCGGCTTCTCGGCTTGTATGATCGCTCTCCCATTCGACCGATCACGGCCTTGTCACTGCGAATATGTAAGGCGAAAGTGATCACTCTCCAGAGTGGGCCCATGTATCGCTAGATCACAGTCATCCAAGCTCTCGAGCGGGTGACATATCGTTGCAAGTTCATACCCATGCGTATATGCAGCGCTGATGTGTTCTCATAAAGAGCACCGTTTCCAAGTGTCGCTGATACCATCAGCGGGGGTACGATCCATTCTGATGCGTCAACGAACGCGATTGCTAAAGTGTTTGAGCAGTCATAGCCCCCATCTTTTCCGAGATGATCAAGTTTGCGTTGTGTCAAGGTTCGAGTTACTGATGCGCGCAGCCGGTACAGACCATGGCGTTGTTCGACAAGATTGTAACCAACATTGCCCAGGTACTATCGTCTGGACACCCCTTGATCTAGATGCCGCATAGGTGCGTCACTGCCATGGTCGTGAACCAGGTGTGTTGGTCGTTCTCGTTTGATACACGTGGTATCATCGATCGTCTCATAAATCAAGCGATCGAGATGAAATGAGGGATGTTCATGTTCGTTTGATGCGGAACCCTTGAAGGCAATCGAAGTACACGTCAAGCACATCACGCTTCTTAGTAGCAGGTGACAGAGTGTGGATACTTTGCTGCGGAGTACAAAGATCGGTTACGAGAACAAAGTGCGAGAGTTGACGATCGCATTCTTGGAAGGAGTAACGTCGCAGACTGGGGTCACTATCTGCATTGGGAGAGTATGGCATTCATCACAACACAGGAGGCCCCTGATGCCCATGATTCCCTGGAAAAAACTCACCTCGCAGGACATTTACCCAAAGAAATGCTCTTTCCAACGGAAGACAATCCCTACCTCAATGTTTTTACAGACACTGGGGGAGCACGTCCTCACTTATTTCACACTTCCAAAAAATTAGGAATCAAAGCAATTGCATTCAACTCAGTAGACAATTTATCAAATACAGGAATGCCAAAACAAGAGGCAAAAAATTGACCCACGAGGAAAAGCGAGATAGGCTCTCGAAAGAATCAGTATCTCAGCCAGTTCCGTAGCCATATTATGTGCCGCTCTAAAACCTCCTGTCGTCATAGCGGCCACCACGGTCGTAATCGCGGCCGCCACTGCCGTATCCTCGGTCGTAGTCGCGGTAACCGCCGTACCCTCCTCGATCATAATCGCGATACTCGCGCGGACGCTCTTCATATCGCCCACCACGGCCGCCACCGCCGCCGCCACCACCACCGCCACCACCACCACGGTTTTCATAGTCGCGCCAGTAACGACTATCGTATGGCCGAGGATCATAGGGTCGTTCGTCTGCAACGCGATCTCAAATCATGTCTCTAAAACAAACAAAACGCAAACGTACTGTCGTGGCGTTTCGGTGGCCCATAGTAACGTCCAGGCGTGGGTGTCCGTGCACGCCCACGTCGAGCCTGATAATTCCAAGGATAGTTAGCGCTGTCGCCAAAAAGCCAAATGCAATTACATCACCTTTTCGACCGTGGCAATTTTGCCCATGATTTCTAGTCCATTTAATGCGGTGATGGCAGCGTCGGCTTCCTCACCAGTTTCCATGGTGACGAAACCAAACCCGCGGGATTCGCGCGTATGAGGATCATACATAACGGACGCTTTCTTAACCTGAAGTGCAGCGTATCGTCAACAACCTAGTATATCACCCGACATAGAGACAAGGGAGACGTACACGGCCAATTTTGGCAAAGGTTTGCTCGAGATCACGCGTGTCAACTTTGTGGCTTAGACCCGAGACATGCAGGTTGTTTCCCGGGTTGAGACCGCCGCCCTCACGACCACTGATTGATTGTTTTGCCGCGAAGCAGAAAAATTGGGCGAGTTATTTTGGGTTATGCAGTGGGACAAGAGACGTACCCTCGGTCATCGCGTCCAGGGCTCCTGCTCCGGCTGGAACGGTGGGGCGGTTCGCCACCGCGATCACGGAGGGGTGAACGACCACCAGTGTTCCAGCTGGGTTCATCCCCGTGGGGCGGACCACCGTTCATGTTTGCATCTGTTGGGATGCTGATCCCACTGGGCGCAATATCTTGGGAGTTCCAGGCTAAAGAGAAGGCAAGGGGACAAAAAAAGAACACCGCGGAGGGTCGGTGAATGGAAAGAGAAACACATCAATGTCGATTCATTGGCGGGTTGGTTTGGAGAGGAGATGGTGGGTAAATGGGAGAGGAGAGGTATGTATTATTGGTGGACCGAGAAAAATAAAAGGTGAAACGTGGGCGTGTGTGAAATCAGAAAGAACGTCAGCCTTGAGCTGACCACCAGCAAAAAGAGAGAAAGACACGGATGATGAATCCCCAAAGTCGATTGAAAACGGAAGTGCTGAAGCGCGGTGAGACCACTAGCACGAGTGGTGGTACTACCGAGGCGGGTTGTTGCCGCAGAAAATATCGAATGCAGAAATCGTTGTCGTCGTCGGGGCTGATGCTGAAGACGTACCGTCATCCATTGTTGCGTAGCTTTCTTGCTGTCGTCGTCGTCGTCGTCGACCGCAAAGAGATGAAAAATGCAGTGTGAATCGGATCTTGTGCATTCCCCAGCAAACAAGGACACACAAACACAAACACAAACACAAACTGCGAGCTCGTTGATCTCCACGTCATTGATAGTGACCATCTAATTATAATCTACAAGATCATGATCTCAGGTAATATGACTTCGAATCGACTAGACTCAGCGATATCTAGTCACACTAACGTATGTTCAAGTGCCAGGTTAAAGAAAGGTGCACCGCTTTCATTCCTTTTTCACAAAGTGCAGTGATAAGGCTTCAACATTAGTTGGTGGCGAGCTGGGCTTTGAGCACCGAGACGACTGAAAACAGGCTCGCCAGATGTCCCTTATAAACCACTGGCGAAGCAAAAAAGAAGATCTGTTAATCAACTTCGTAGCTGATGCCACCTCTCGGAGTTCCACTCGCAGATTCTCGATTCACTCTCAACTTGTCTGGAATAGCCAGCTTCTTTGGGGGCAAAGAAGTCATTTCTGCCATGGCTACCGTCCACCTTTGTGAAGGCAGGCGGTGGCTTGGCTGGTATAACTGCCCGGGAAGCTTCTCCTTCGCCACACGTTTTGCTCGGATGGCGAATACACGCGTCTGGGATGGTTTATTTCCACCAAGAAGCGCGCCACCTGTCCTGTTGGGGTTGGGACTTGATGGCAAAACAGGACCCAACTATATCGCAGCCCTGTCTGGCACTACAATGCATACAGGGCATCTGGCACACCTCACCGTGAAGCAGAGTAAGGAGATGAAGGAGGTCATGGTTCCAGGCAGGTTGACGAATCCAATCGACGTTGCATACCTTGTCATGGGCCCTGTCGACTACAACACGCCCATCAAACGATTACCCCTCATCCATGCCCTAAGCGGACTTATCCCAATGATGATCAGCGTCGCAAGCTGCGTCATGTGTGCGCTGATTTACGATTGGTACAGCTTCTCCATGATCTTGCTTGGCATGGTCTCTAGTGGCTTGGCTACCTTTGTGGTCGGTAGGGGAAGACTTGTAATTCAGAGATCTGTTCGGAACTCTGCGGTGGATCCTCCCCCTGGAATATTGCTCGGGGACGATATCGTGGTGGTGCTCAAGGGCGATGAATGGGGTGTGAACGCCATTACAAGAGCCCGTTTCGAATTGGCTACCGAGACGAAAAGTAGATTCTGTGGTGCTCTGACCCAGGACTACTCTACTGTCGTGGGCGTCGTGTGCCTCTTCCTGTTCACCTCCCAGTTCATCCTCCAGCTTCTTCTCATCCCCCAAGGCACCCTATTCGGCCAAATTATGTTTGTCGTCTCTGTCAGCGCATCCTGGATGTACAATTACTACCACTCCTTGTTCGACGCGGAGAAAATCCAAGCAAAGCTCCTCTTTCAGACACTGAGGAGTCCGCAGATGAATCGGTTCCGTGTTGGGACGAGGCCGACGATGGCGGTCCTCGTGTGTCTCTTGCTCTTCCACGACGTCAGGGACTCTTCGAAACTAGAGGGCCAAGACCGTCGTCTCGGAATCCTGCACGCATGTCTCCCACATATCAATGCTAGTCGCGGAGTGTGGAAGAAATGGATGGACAAGGTAGTGGAGCAGCTCATAGACGCTGATGATGTGTCGTTGTCCAGGTTGTCCGTAGACGGAGAGGGTGAGGACGCATTACTTTCCGGGACAGAACGAGCACTGTTACATACACTTCTTGGGGATGCGCGTGCGGCATTCGAGTGGTATTTCGAGAACTGGATGATGTACTCTACTAGCTTTAGTAGTAAGCTGGAGATTATGGGGTGATCAGGGTCCTAATTATCGAGTCAGGCTCAAGTCATCATTTCGGTGTGATTCTGATGTCCTTCGTTCGTCCGCTGCTCCGAACTTGGGTTTGTCGATCACCGACTCGTCTCGCGTTCATCCACAATCACACGCGCCCAATGGCCACCGCTGAATCGCTCGCTGCAGAGATCGCACAGCAAACAGCGCTCGTCAACGACCTCAGACTACAAAACACGGACCCAACAGCCCTCGACGCTGCCAAAAAGAAACTCGGTGAGCTCAAGAAAACGTTTGGAGCGATCGGAAGGGCAAATGCGAGTTCGGGACTCGCTGGGATGAGCGAGGGGAAAGACGGCAAGAAAAAGGACCGACTGTTACTCAAGACGGCCAAGGTGCGCGCAGCTTTTCGCTCAGTGTGTGATCGGGTGATCAATTTCAAGATTGACTATTTCCGCGTCTTTTCCTTTGTTAGGGCACGCGGGATTATGGACCCGCTGAGATGTTTTGCCGGGAGCATATCGAGCATATCGTCAAGGATGTGTTCACGTCGTATGGTGGGAGCTGTCTTGATACGCCTGCGTTCGAGCGCAAGGACGTGTTGACGGACAAGTACGGCGAGGACTCGAAGCTCATCTTCGATCTCTTGGACCAAGGAGGGGAACAGCTCGCGCTCAGGTACGATCACACCGTCCCACTGGCACGCTACCTCGCCATGTCTGGTGCGACGATCCAAGGCAAAATATGGCAGGTCGGAAAGGTCTACCGGAGGGATAGCCCTGTCATGTCCAAGGGTCGGATGAGAGAGTTTATGCAGGCGGTGCGGTTACTCCTCCTTTGTTGCCGCTTCGACTGACACTGCAAAAGGATTTGGATATTGTCGGCGTATGGGATTCAATGATTCCTGATGCGGAGATTGTCAGTCTACTCTGCACTGTGCTGACGCGACTGGACGTTGGCGAGTTTACGGTCAAGGTGAGGTGTTTGTGCAGTGATTTCGTACCGCACGTGTATTCAACATGTTGTGCGACAGATTAACAACCGTAAAATCTTAGATGGCATTTTTGAGACGTGTGGTGTATCACCAGACAGGATACGCACGATCTCTTCTGCTGTAGACAAACTTGATAAGGTGTGTACATGCTCAGATGCTCTACGTCTGTATCCTGAAGTCCGAGTTACTAGGTCCCTTGGGCGGATGTCAAGAAGGAAATGACAGATGAGAAGGGTTTGAGCGCTGAGGTGGCCGACAGGATTGGAGAATACGTCAAACTTAAAGGTCAATCATTTTCCTCCACGTATCTGTGTGCTTCAGGGTGACGATCAACGGTCAATAGGGGGACCATCCCTACTAGATCAGTTAAAAGCTGACAAGCAATTAATGTCTAATCGCAGTGCAAGAGACGGAATCCTTGAAATGGAACTCCTTTTCACCCTTCTCGGAGCGTACAATGTCCTCGACAAAGTATGTCGAGCCCAACATGTCCAAATTTCGTTTCTCACTCGTCGACAGATCTCTTTCGACATGTCCTTAGCACGCGGTCTTGATTATTACACTGGCATCATCTACGAGGCTACTGTGGCAGCCTCGGCACCTCCAGGTTTCATCTCCGACGGCTCTTCGTCCACATCGCCTGAAATACCGCCCACGCCCGCACCCGCTGCTTCAAAAAAGAAGGCCAAGAAAACAGACGCGGACGAGGAGGAGGTGGACGAATCCCAAGTGGGCGTCGGCTCTATCGCCGCAGGCGGACGATATGACAACCTCGTGGGGTCCTTCACGTCCGCAGCTGCTGGAGAAGGGAGAAAGGGGATCCAATGTCCATGTATCGGTGTCAGTATTGGGTTGGACCGAATATTTGCGCTCGTATGGCCCACCTGGGCAGATAAGGGCATGCGGAGTAAGGAGACGATGGCGTATGTTATCGCGGTGGGTGATGGGCTGCTTGAGGAGCGAATAAAGCTGGTCCAAGAACTACGGGAGGCTGGGATTAAGGTGAGGCATTGCCACATTGCCATTCTCGGCACGATGAGCATGGCTGATTGATGTCGAATCTCTAGACAGATTTCTTGGCGAAGCGGAAGCCGAAATTGCCAGCGCAGTTTGCGGCGGCAGAGAAGGACGAGGTGCCATTTGATATCCTGCTGGGCGGTGACGAGCTGAAGCAAGGCTTGGTCGTCGTCAAGGAGCAAAAATGGGAGTTTGTCGACGGGAAAAAGGTCAAAGTACAAGCGACCGATCTGGGCGCCAAGGTCAAGCGCGAAGAACTCGTCGACTGGATCAAACAGACACCGACGTACATTAGCTGGTCGAGTGGTAGACTGATTTAGACTGTCGATCTGGCGAACTTAAATTTGTACGTTTTTTCTACATGCCCATAGAGATTTATTACTGGTTTGGTAGACTATTTCGGGGCGATTCCTGTCCACTTCTTGTTCAACGAGAATCATGGATAGTGCCGCCCTCATCAGTAATGTTAGACCATACGCAATCATCATCTCCTCAGGTGGATAACGATTAATGACACCGCGATATGATCAGGAACACGAGCGGCCCAGTATGTATACACTGGTGGACATGCAACCTTTACTTGGGCTTCAGCAGCTCCGGTTCTCAACCCAGAGTAATGTATTTTCACCACACTTGCGAAAGTGGAGTTCGGCCTGAGGCCCTTTGGGCGACAGGGTATAGTCTGTGTGCGAAGGGGGACACCCGGGCCATAACCTCGTTTGACCGTCACATCCGTCAGACTCATGTATGAGGAAATGGGAGCTTTCGCCCCATCCCCTAATTTTCCCCCACCTTCCATATTGGGCCGATAACGCCACATGATCAAATAAGTACTTAAATAATTTAGAGTTAGCGATTCGGAGTTTGAATTTTGAACCTGTCATCTTCTCCTCTCGATCCATCATGAATACTCCAGCACCGATGGAAGTCGACAGTCCGTCTCCTCTTGCTGGGGAGCGGGACTATTACACAGCCGATGAACATACAAGGATGGACAAGGAAGTCAAAGCGAAATTGGAGCAGAAGAGGGCAATATGGCGAGAGAATCCATCAATTCTGGAGCTTTGCGGTGTACTTCGTGCGATCGCTCAAAGTGATCCCCTACTGCATCGACAATATCTTGATTCTGATATCGTTTTCCCCGACCATGTGGAGACGAAACTGAGCGCTGCATGGCGAGCTATGTCATTCCAGAGTGTTCGCATACTCTGTACGTACATTGATTATGGTGTTGGGTTCTTTGTCTTTGCTCACCATACATAGGTTGTCTTCAGGCTCCCCCACCCGAAGGTGAGTTTCTCGGGCGAATGTCTTGTTGAGTTCACGTTGATTACTGTATTGGGCTTTCATCTTCACTCATCGTCCATAGGAATTTCGCCTTCTAATTGTGAGTTCGATCTTGGTCCGTGCTTATACGATTTACCCACACAATATTCAAGCACAGCTCGAGGCCGTTAGGAAAGCGATGTCTCACAATTATAAAGGAAATTCCGTCGATGCGTTCATCCATTATCTGGAACTAAATAACATTGAATATGCCTTGCCTGGTCGGAAGTATTATGGCAAGTTCTGCTCCATAATCCAGAGCTCTGGTGCAGGCAAAACGCGTTTGCTCTTTGAAGTGGGTTTTGTCGTTGTGTCCCCTGACATCGTTGGCATTTACTTTCCATGCAGCTTGGCAAGAGGGAGGATATATGCGTCTTATATATGAACATCCGATCCATGGGTGACAAGGGGTATCCTCCTCGTGATGAAATACCCGCAAACTTTCTCACGAGTCAGACTGCCGATCTTACTGAGGAGGCATACAGTCTCCAGTGTCAGGTATTTTTCGCGGCAGTGTTTAAATGCCTCGGAAATTATTTGAGGGAGGGGGAACCATTTGGAGTGCTTTCTGATGTTGACGATGTGATGCGTACTAAATTCTTCAAGTATATGGCTGATCAATTTGACGACGTAAGTGCAGTTGAATTTTTCAATCTTTGTCGCCCTCAAGGAAGTACAGGTCAAACAGGAAATTCGTCGGTCTTCAAGTGATGTTGTCCTGAAAGCGTACCTTAGGGCCATGGATAATACCAAGTGCTTTCCGCGACACAACGCGAACCAGCCACGGGTGGTAATTGCCCTCGACGAGTCCCATGTACTGCATGAGAAGTTAGAAGACCAAAAATATCAATATCTTAGGGCGACTGTGTTACTCAGGACCATCAAGTCGTTTTCGGGATCTGAGGCGGTTTGGGTAGTGTTCGCCTCAACTGTATCGAAGCTTGCGCATTTCGCGGCTCCTCAAGCTCTGTGTACGTGACAACATAATACTTTTTACTGCTTCTAACTATTCCAATCTTAGTTCCATCGGCTAGGGTCGCTATCCAGGGAGAAGAGCTTTTCCCTCCATTTACAAAGCTTGGATGGGATCAGTACGCCCCAGTGCTTGATGAGGTTAAGCTGGACAACGTTGCATGGGGCAGTCATCTCATGCAATACGGCCGTCCTCTGTATGTAGCGACTCCCGTCATCGTGTTTTTGTGTTCACTGATTTACTCACAGATGGTGGTCGGAGAAGTATCTCGAAGTCGAAGGTATCGTGGAGCTTGCTGGACAGAAGTTGTGTGCATCACAGACATTCGAACCAGGCAACAAGCATCACGCATTCACCGTACTTGGTCAACGATTCGGTCTCGATATAGCTTTCGGTCACCGCGAAGCTGTCAAGTACAATGATAACTTCATTGCTAGCCATCTTCGTGTTTGCATCAAGACTACCGACGACCGGATTTGGAGCTATACGACTTACCCTTCCGAGCCTATTGTATCAGCCGCTGCTGCGGGTATGCTTTACGCACAAGAAGAAAATCTCACTAGTGCTCTACAGACGGTCTCTCGCATGGTTAACAATGGCCTGATCAATGCTGGAGATTCTGGAGAGCTAGCTAGTCGTTTCCTATGGCTCCTCGCTAAGGATCTTTGCGTTCAGAAGAGATTTACATCGCCACCCTCCCCCCGAAGAAGCGATGCAGTTCCGCCTGATCTGGAGCTTCCGTACTGTCAACCGGTCCCTGTTGTGAAATTCCTCGAGGTCGTCTTTGGGCCGAAATTCTGGGACAATGCACCCAATGCTCGGAATGAATTTCAGGATGCATATATCAATTTCTCCCATTGGGTTCAGATGGGATTCGACATCACCCGAGGAGATGGAGCTCAAAATGATGCTTCGTACGTTACACCATCTCTCGTTACGTGACATTGACCGTGCTTAGTATTGAGGAATGGATGGAATCTCTCTGGGTACGAACGAGTGCCGTCCAGTGCTGTCACAATCAGCCTGCAATCGACAAAGTTATCCCGATGTACTTCAAATCACAGCCTCGTGGCAGCGCAATGTCACAAATCCTGATTTCGGACAAGGCCCGTGACCGCGCGTCCAATTCTTGGAAAGAAATCACCCGAACCCACAGGAACATTGCTCCAGACTACTGCGATCAGTCCGACACTCTCCCTTATATCACGATCCTGGTAGATCTTGGTATGAAGTCCTCTGGTATAGATGTGCGCGACAGCAGCGACACCGATGATCCGTGTCTTCGTATCTATGCGCCTGGTCTGGATCCCACGACGTATCCATTCTTGCAGGAGAAAGTCGCGCAAAGTCTGAAAGACTTCTACGCCCGACAAGGTGCACCTCCTCCGTCCAACTTCAAGGAGTTGGAGGAGCAGGTCAAATTCGGGTTTTCGAGGGAGAAATGCTATTTGAAATGATAGAAATGAAATCGGGTTGGGAGGACGAGCTATTGTACGATCAGACAATTGTTGCAGTGCCACCATCTTGTACATAGATGAGTCGAACGTATGCTATTGTGAACATTCAACCTTGGGTTATGGTCCAGGAATATTCAGGATATGCAGAGCTTGTCAAACCATCAAGCATAATCTCTGTTGCATTGTTCCTTGGGAATCCAGCCGCTTTTAGCTCTGGGAACATGGAGTGAAGGAGTACGGGCGTTGCATCGGTTTATCGAGCAAATAGTATAACTTGGTTTTCATCACTGTATTCACGTGTAGGCTCGGACCAAACATGTCGCTGGAGAAACTCACATGTGAGTGCATGAAGTCAAGTAAAGACGACAGCTCGTACCGTCATCTATGTGAGATATGTTGCAGGCGAGACGTAGTGTTGGACTGGTTCCCCAGCCTCGATATTCCTATTTCTCCACTTCATCTCTTCTCATGTTCGGTGAATTTGGCGCAGCAAATTCACGTAGGTTAATTTACCGTCATTTACCGTCCAATACCCATAGATATTAGAGATTTATTACTGGTTCGATAGACTATCTCTGCGACTCCTGCCAGGTTTACTTCCTATTCAACGAGAATCATGGGTAGAGAAGGCAATGCGGGGCGTAACACTATCACGGAAATGATGACACTGCAGGAGGACGACAGACGAGACGACGGGGAGAATAATCAGCAGTATGTGGTGCACAGAAACTCGGTGGACAAAAGGCACATACAAAAACCACCAACCATTACTTGGGCTTGAGCAGCTCCCTCTCAACCGTGATATGTATTTTCACCGCGCTTGCAAAAGAGGGTTGGGCGCCTGGGTGATCATGTATAGCGTCATATATAGATAGCAGTTATACACCATATAAAAGTAATGCAAAGGATAGAAACATGGGCAGACAGTCAAGCACCGAGATGAACATACAGAATGCGTTGATCAAACGGAATCTTCACGTATCTCATCGTTTCTCGCAGCGCGAACGCCGCGCGGGTGTGATCTAGACGGCCCAACTCATTCACCATGTGCGTATAAAACACCGACGTGACCTTGTTCGCCCCCGAATCGCTCACCGCCCACATTGTCCCAATGACAGAACGGAATCCAGCAAACTGCATCGCCGAAGCAAGGTGTATTACATCGTCCGGACTCTCATCGTCTCCGACAGTCGTTTCACAAGCAGAGAGGTATGCAAACTCTGGATTCCGCAGATTGCGCTGGATGATGTGCTGTATGGTGAAGTGTCCGTCGTGGAGAGCGAACGCAGACTCGAATGGCTGCTCCTGGTTTGGTAAACCATGACATGCAAAGTGCACCCAGTCATTCTTGCCAAGCTCGTCTGCGACCCTGGAAATACAGGCGTCTGATCCTTCGATGCGTTTGAACATCGCGAGATCACCGATGAGTCGACTAATGTTAGCCAACTCAATACTAACAAAAGGGAGTTTATTTGTGCCAGTGGCCGCCGCTTGACCGATGGCAATGAAGTGCTTCTTCTGAGTCGCGGAATTGGGTGAACTGGGCGATCTGGCACGAATGAGGGCAGTCAAGGTGGGAGTGTAGGATGAGACATAGAGATCTGAAAGATTCTTTCGGTGCTTCCTGAACAGACCGCCCCTATACGGACCGGCGGCGTGTAAGGGCAACAGAGAGAACTCGGCAGTGGGGCACCACCAGATACGGGATTGTAATGGATGTACTGTTTGCAGGAAATCAACGACGGGGGAAACAACGCTAACCCAGAGTTCCCGCATGATGATGCAAATATTTCTCGTCGCGTTCCACCGTGAGCGCCTGGCCAAGGTATCTAGCAGCCTCCAGGAGAGGTCGCGAATATCATCTTTTGTGATCGACAGCGGGATGTGAACAGGATTCCTATCCACAAAGACGATGAGGGCATCGCAACCGTACTCACTCGCATTCAAGATGATGACAGGTCCGCCACTCGCTGCTTGCTGGAGATCAGAGAATAGTGGGGGGAGCAGGAAGCGCGAGAGACCGGGCAACTCGCGAATATTGTACATAACTCTTTGCAGCTGCAGGTTGAGATGCCACACCCGGTCATGTTGATCTGAACCCTGTGAATCAAGGGCGTTGCGAATGAGCGAAGTCAGGCGCGTGAATTCATCCGCCAGTACCCTTCCTTCTGTGCCAGATGCAACGACGACGTCCAGTGAGGATCGAAGGCGACTGAGCTGGCTCCAGAAAACGGCCCGACCTTGCTCAAGTAGTTCGACTGCCTTGCTCGGAGATTGGTTGCGAAGACAAGCTGAGAATGCATCAACTGCAAGTGATGATGTGAGGGCCTTGAGCACCGAAAGATGTTCAGGTAAGGATGGAAGAGTAGCGACATGTTGAACAAGTAATCGAAGAGATGTTTCGTATGCAAGAAGCGTTGTGGGATGATGTAAACCCTCAGCTGCTTTGATCCATCCCGTGGCAGCAAACAGATCGGATGAAGACGTCATGTGGGAGACATGTTCCAGCTGAGAATAAAGGCTGAAGATCTCCTCTCGGACTTCTACCGCACCTAGCTGTGTGAACCTGATAAGGAGATATTGAGCAAGATTGCTCAAACTCATTGAACGATTCGGGTGCCCTGGTGGGCGGAGTGCCAATGCGCCTCGGGATAGGTCAATTGCCTCATCAAGGTCGCTAACTCCACCAAGCTGCTTGTACCGAGAAGAGAGATGAAGTGCGAGGTTGTTCAAAGACGTGGAACGATCCGGGTGCCCTGATGGGCAGAGTGCCAGCGCGCCTCGGGATAGGTCAATCGCCTCATCAAGGCCGCTAATAACCCCCAGCTGATCGTACCGAGAAGAGGTATTAACGGCGAGGTTATTCAAAGAACTCCAACGATCCGGGTGCCCTAGTGGACGAAGCGCCAGTGCGTCTCGGGATAGGTCAATCGCCTCATCAAGGTCGCTAATTACTCCCAGCTGCTTGTACCGAGTGGAGAGATGAACGGAAAGGTTGTCCAAAGACCTCGAACGATCCGGGTGCCCTGGTGGGCGGAGCGTCAGTGCGCCCCGGGACAGGTCAATCGCCTCATCAAGGTCGCTAATTACCCTCAGCTGATCGTAGCGAGAAGAGAGATGACTGGCGAGGTTATTCAAAGAACTCGAACGATCCGGGTGCCCTGGTGGACGGAGCGCCAGTGCGTCTCGGGATAGGTCAATCGCCTCATCAAGGTCGCTAATTACCCCCAGCTGATCGTACCGAGTGGAGATATGAACGGCAAGGTTGTCCAAAGACTTCGGACGATCCGGGTGCCCTGATGGGCGGAGCGCCAGTGCGTCTCGGGATAGGTCAATTGCCTCATCAAGGTCGCTAATTACCCCCAGTTGATCGTAGCGAGAAGAGAGATGAGTGGCGAGGTTGTCCAAAGACGTGGAACGATTCGGGTGGCCTGGTGGGCGGAGTGCCAGTGCGTCTCGGGATAGGTCAATCGCCTCATCAAGGTCGCTGATTACCCCCAGCTGATCGTACCGAAAAGAGAGATGAGCAGCGAGGTTGTTCAAAGACAGGGAGCGATTCGGGTGCCCTGGTGGGCAGAGGGCCAGTGCGCCTCGGGATAGATCAATCACCTCTTCAAGGTCACCAACTCCACCAAGCTGCTTGTACCGAGAAAAGAGATGAAGTGCGAGGTTGTTCAAGGACGTGGAACGATCCGGGTGCCCTGATGGACGGAGCGCCAGTGCGTCTCGAGATAGGTCAATCGCCTCATCAAGGTCGCTAATTACCCCCAGCTGCTTGTATCGAGAAGAGAGATGAAGTGCGAGGTTGTTCAAAGACGTGGAACGATTCGGGTGCCCTGGTGGGCAGAGTGCCAGTGCGCCTCGGGATAGGTCAATCGCCTCATCCAGGTCGCTGATTTCCCCCAGCTGATGGTACCGAGAAGAGAGATGAGCGGCGAGGTTGTTCAAAGATGTGGAACGATCCGGGTGCCCTAGTGGACGGAGCGCCAGTGCGCCTCGGGATAGGTCGATCACCTCATCAAGGTCGCTAACTCCACCAAGCTGCTTGTAGCGAGAAGAGAGATGAACAGCGAGGTTACTCAAAGACCTCGAACGATCCGGGTGCCCTGGTGGGCAGAGTGCCAGTGCGCCTCGGGATAGGTCAATCGCCTCATCAAGGTCGCTAATAACCCCCAGCTGCTTGTACCGAGAAGATAGATGAAGTGCGAGGTTGTTTAGAAACGTAGAACGATTCGGGTGCCCTGGTAGGCAGAGTGCCAGTGCGCCTCTGGATAGGTCAATCGCCTCATCAAGGTCGCTAATTTCCCCCAGCCGATGGTACCGAGAAGAGAGGTTAACGGCGAGGTTATTCAAAGACCTCCAACGATCCGGGTGCCCTAGTGGACGAAGCGCCAGTGCGTCTCGGGATAGGTCAATCACCTCATCAAGGTCGCTAACTCCACCCAGCTGCTTGTATCGAGAGGAGAGATGAACGGCGAGATTATTCAAAGATCTCCAACGATCCGGGTGCCCTGGTGGGCGGAGTGCCAGTGCGCCTCGGGATAGGTCAATCGCCTCATCAAGGTCGCTAATTACCCCAAGCTGATGGTACCGAGAGGAGAGATGAGCGGCGAGGTTGTTCAAAGACATGGAACGATTCGGGTGCCCTGGTGGGCGGAGTGCCAGTGCGTCTCGGGATAGGTCAATCACCTCATCAAGGTCGCTAACTCCACCCAGCTGCTTGTACCGAGAAGAGAGATGAACAGCGAGGTTATTCAAAGACCTCGAACGATCCGGGTGCCCTGGTGGGCAGAGTGCCAGTGCGCCTCGGGATAGGTCAATCGCCTCATCAATGTCGCTAATTACCCCCAGCTGATTGTACCGAGTGGAGAGATGAATGGCGAGGTTGTTCAAAGACATCATACGGTCCGGATGCCCTGGTGGGCGAAGCGCCAGCGCGTCCCGGTCGAAGACAACGGCTTCATTCAGGTCATCAATTCGTCCGAGTTGCTGGTAACGACGACAGAGATGGCTTGCAAGCTGGGTCAAAGCGGTGGACCGTTCTGGCTGGGTGGGGCTACAGAGGTGAAGCGCCTCACGATCAAAGACAATCGCCTCCTCGATATGAACAATCTCGTTGCCTTGCCGAAATTCGTCTTCAAGAGATTTTGCTCGTGAAAGCAGTCGTTGAACTGAAAAGCGTGTTATTGTGGTGCTCTACTACATTGAAATAGAAACGAGTACCATCTGGATCCATATAGGTGGCTGAAAGGCTTGACGATCTCACGCGGCTAGCAGCTTGTCTGTCCCCGACTCATATCCTCAACCAAGTTTTGCAGAGCCTGTACAAAGGACCCTCATCCGCCAAAACTCTTTCCTTTCCTCGTCGGCCTGTCCTCACGTCCCGTTTCCAACGCAATGGCGTACACGCGGCAACTGTGTGTGTGAGAGAGGGCCGGCAACTCGTGGTAAGAGATACAATGCAAAGATCTGAACGATGCTGTCGCAAGGCATTATTTAACCACGAACAGAAAGACGAGAGCACTTCAAATGATGAAATATGGAGCGATGGTTAATACACGGTCTCATAAAAGATGGGTAATTGATTGATATCATGAGCAACGGCGGCGGGCTGCTGCTGCTCAACCTGTGACTCAGGTGAGACTCCGACAGACTAGAGAACTGACATGGAGGTCAGAGTAAGAAGGTAGAACGTACTATCATCGATTCCTCGCATCGCTAACGGAAACTGGCCTCGCTGAAACGAAAGAAGTCGCGCGAGCTGCAGGGGTCGCCTGGTGAGCGTCGTAGGAGTACTACTACTTGGCGAGAGAAAGGATCATGCACCGCCACTTCCGTCGCTGCCACTGCTTCGCGTGTGTCGCTACTAACTTGTGTTTGAATGTCAGTGCAGAACTCATTTATCGCCGTTTGCTGAAATGCTGAGGGTATTTGCCTTTGATGAAGTATGCTGGTCAGGGAACTCCTGTCTATAGCGCAGTGCCCATTACAACGTAAGACAGACCATATATTAAAGGTACTTGGGAAACTGATACATCCAATCACGTCGTGAAAAGTCACGAAATGCGCGGTCTGTTTTGAAATCTATGGTATGTCGTGAGACGCTCTATGACACGCAGCATGCATTCTCTTCCTTAAAGATTTCATGACCGTTTGGAAAATCCATCTTGCTGGATATCTTGGGTATCGCGCCAAATTCCCTCCGCGTCCTTCTTACGCACCGTGAAACACGCAATGCCAAGGTACTCCGTGATGTCCCTGATCACAAGTGTGCAAAAGCGCACGTACGCGAGGAACGAGATTGCGAGTGTAAGGTATACAAATATTGCAGTGCGTTTCGGCGTTAACTGGATTATAGGTGATCTGGAAGTGCGTGAGCA
This sequence comes from Xerocomus brunneocitrinus, assembly GCA_038093375.1. NCBI lineage: Eukaryota > Fungi > Basidiomycota > Agaricomycetes > Boletales > Boletaceae > Xerocomus > Xerocomus brunneocitrinus. Next base: position 6,298 of record JBBPSB010000070.1, on the reverse strand, counting down.
ATACATATAACTGAATAACAGATGACCTACCGGTGAAGTAGGTATGGTAGGTTGGCATCAAGGACGCCCATGACACTCCATATCCACATAGGATCCCACCAGGGGAATGGTGTGCCCGTAACATGGCTTAATATTATCCTCCCGACATGGTGCGCAAACTGCAAACCCCAAGCACACATGGATGGAAGAAAAAGCGGCGAATGTATGATATTCGAATGGTAGACTGATGGGTGGAGCAACCATAGAACCTGGAGCGCAGCTGACACCACGAAGGGAAGAAGGTATACTAGTGGCATAAGCGTAGATCTGCCCACGCTTCGCATCGACTTGTAAACATTCCAGTAGCTAGCAGTGATGTCGGCTGGCTTTATACGCATTAGAGTGCATGATCATACCTGGACACAATGTTAAAAGCCAGACCGAAGGCGGCAAATACCATGAATGCCTCGTTGAGACCGATATCAGGAACAATTTCAACGACTTGAGGTATATGATCCAGGTGGGTAAAGGAAAGGAAACGTTGGTCCCAGAATGAAGGTCCTTCATAGCCATGAGTATGGCGTCATACAGCGAAAAAAAACAGACTTGCCAAATATTCCGGTAATGATATAGATGAAGACGATCATGAGAATACCTTCAACGGGTCCGGAAAAGGGTCCAAGGTAAAGTATCCCTGTATGGTGCTCCTCCCATGTAGTCAAGTAAAAGTTGGCGAGAGTGGCGAGTTGCGATGCAACAGTCCACCATGATCGACCAAGATTAAGTGCTCGAGCTGCTAGGATAACTTCTAGCTATTGAGGATGTGAAACCTATGCCGATGTTCAAGGAGGAATGGATTACCGTGGTGTTGAGAGCATCACAACCTAGAAATTTGGGATCAACTTGAAAATATGCTGGGTGAACCACGGAGCATACCATGATCAAATAATTCGCCAAGTGGACCGGCCATGCCAGTCCGGCGGGCTTGTTTACTTCAAATCACTGTACATGAAAAAGCGTCTTGATCGTTGAGACAATCCCACACACCCGTCCACGGCATCAAAACTCTGGTACATGAAGAGACCGAGGGCCCAACTATAATGACCAAATGAGCTGACTGGAACACGATGAAAGGGAAGAGGCGCACGTAAAATATATCCATTGGGGTGGTCCGACTGGACGGTCTTTATCGGAATAATACAGTGGATCGTAGATCAACAGGGTAAGGACATTAAACAGGACTATAGCGAGCCCGAGAAGCGTTATCTAGGCTAGGTATCAGCTTCGCTGTTGCTCAAGAGATCATTTTATGGCGTACTGTATTTGGTGCGACTGTCCGCGGCCAGAGAGTGATGAACCAATTCCAGTATGGGCCTAGAACATATCGGGATACAAGTGATCTGTAGAACAGTCAAGATGGAGCGGTTAAACTCGGGTAAACGCACCTGTCCACAGACTTGTAGGCGTATTTTTTCAAGTTTTTGAGAGCTACCGGGGTCAGATAGGCCATGGTCGGACTCGTGCCTTGAGGGAAAGGCAAGGTTGAGAGAGAACAGCCTTAATTACCTAACTTTGGTTAGCTCACGTGACCCACAGTATGATTATCTCAAACGCTTTCTTCTCGACCAACAATAATGTTACACCAATTACCAACAGAAATTGCTTTGCAAACGATATCCTATCTTCCATTACATTCACTGTATTCTGTTACTCTCGTCTCGCGCGACTGGAATACCCTAGTTGCGCTCAACGAACCTACCGTATTCAGGAACGCTGCAATACTCCACCGTTTCATCGACGAGGGCCAACTTCGTACAGGTTCTATTCCAGTCGACTGGAAAGTCTACTGTCCGCTCGCTTTTCGTGCCGGATGTTGATCATCGCTGATGGACTCAACTTCAGGCAGGAGAGAGCTGGAAATTGAGAAAGGATGGCGTGGCAAAGGGCCATCTGTCGTTCAAGAACTGACGGCGACTGGAACCCTCGTACATCGCATCAAAGTCGATTATGAGCTTGGTTTCGTCATTACGACTTGCCAGACAGGCGGCCTATTCGTGTGTGACATCGAAAGCAATCGCATCTTGTGGGCACTTCCTAAGGTCAGAAAATTCAGTATCTTATTGTATCCCGATCTCTGATGCCGTCCATCTCTAGTCCCATGTCGTCCATTACGCACACTTGGAGTATGACAGGGGTTACATCGTGTTCAATCGACGCGACAACTGCAAAGAAGTCTGGCGACATACCATCGACGCCGATGGTGATCAGCATCCAGAAACGTCACCTCCGGACAAAAAAATGATTGATGCATCCGCGCAAGCCGCAGCAAGTTTTGGTTCGGCAGAGAGTCATCGCGGACACTTCAAAGCATGGGCCCTTCTTCAAATCCCAGAGAGCTCTCGTGCGTTCCGCTTTTCGTACCCAACCTTGCTGGCCGTGGCAACGAACAATGCGTATATATGGGATATCCCGACATTGCAGCTGGGCTCAGTCATTCGAGACATTCAACGACAACAGCTAGGCCCCATCAATTACGTCGAGGTCAACGACCTGTATCTGTTCATCTGCGGCGCAAGTGGCTTGCGGATCTTCGCGCGGGAAGGCGGGGCGCTGCTTTACCAGCTATCTACGAGGGAACTATCCAGTGCAACATTGGATGTACTACCACAGACTCCCGGTTTAGCGTCGTCTGTCGTACAACCCCAAATGCTCCTTCCGAACCATCATTCTCCGAGCTTGCTCAATGGCGAGTTTATGGCATGTTTGTGCTACTGCCTCACGCCACAGGTTGGGATCGCTAATGATGTCTGTTTTCAGGTCATGTATCAGCATCGGGAAATGATCTCGCTGCTCTTACAACAAATGGAAGACTGGTCATACTTCCTGGTTTTCAGCGCCTGTTTTCTGGGTCAAACGATCTCCACCACCGCGAGATTGCTATCATTCTTAATTTTCAACCAAATTCGAACGACGAAGATATCTCATGCTATCTAGCTGTGGGCAACCGAAGGGGAAAGCTGGCGATCGCTACGGTATGTGTGAAATACGAGATTCACGGCCCCCGGCTGATATGTCACTTCGTAGCGGAAAGGTATATACGTCATCTCTCCTGATTTTGACTTCACACGCCTGACCGCCGATTGCCCTCCCGAGCCGGGCGTGTCCGTCTGCCGATTGTCCAAATTTGAAAACGAGCGCTTGCTCTTTTCCATTTCCTGTCTGCAGATCACGCACAATGCGATATATTTCACGTACAAGGCGTCGCAAACTGGCAGCTCGTTGGACACAGCTCGACACGCACATGTACATGGTGTTGACGACCACGAGCCGCTTGACGCGGAGGTAATCCTGGATGGCGTCCACGAGGATGTGTTCGTGGACGCATGGCAGGACGAGAGTTCTGAGGATGAAGAGATGGAATTTGGTATTGAAGACGACGATGGTTAGTATCTTCGATGCCTTTCGTCGCTCGTCAGTGCTCATGGGATGCATAGATCATGATCATGTACACGCCATTATCAACAATTTGTTCATGCCCACGGCTACGAACACAGTGTACACCGTGAGCTTCTAGTTGAGCAGATGTTTCTTTCTCTGGGTTTCATGTCCATGTGCGAAAAGCGTTATCTACGAACAAACAAGTTGGCACTACGAATCCAACTTATGTTCTTACGATGGTGGTATAAGTATGTGTATCGGCTATTGACTTTCGTACGATGAATCTAAAACAAGCACTACCTTGTGTTTATGAGTGAACATATGGAGAAAATGTCATGATTGGCCTTTGACTTTTTGACGACTAGAATCATTGGGTAATTTCTTGCAAATGCTAGAATACCCTTTGAAGGCCGATTCCGCATCATCAAGGAGTTGCCTCAAAAGCTTTCTGTCCGACTCCGAGAGGGAAAGAGCCAGGTCCTTCTCGTCTTCCTCCAAGTAGATCAACGATTCGGTTTTGTCGTCAAAGTGCAAGAGTTGGTTGACGACCTTTTCCGTCCACCGCCCCCATACGACCGTATCATTTGAAAGACACGAATGGAGGATCTTCTCACGACGACTGCGCTCCACTTCCGGGGACGTTGCCTTTACTTTGTGGAAGAGCAACAGACAAACGAAGACTGCCGCCGACGTTCTCGTTCCAACACGGAACCGGGGCATATCCGGTTTCCCAAGCTTCTGGAAGAGCATGTCTGTCTGTATCTTCTCCTTCTCCAACGAGGATAGGTACGAGTTGTACGCCCACGAGATTCCAAGCGAGGAAAGGAACATGATCTGACCGAAGAGCAACCCTTGTGGGATGAGGAGAAGTTGAAGGAGGAACTGGACGTTGAGCAAGAGGGAGCAGAAGCCGATGGCGTGATAGCTGCGTACGATGCCCTTCTCTTCGTCGTGCTGCTGTGAATCCACCTTGAGGTCAAAATGACCTTTGGTGATGGCGTTCACGTCCCGCTCGCTCCCTTTGATCACCACTACTTCATTTCCTCCAATCAGGATGCCGTGGCCGGGAGGAGAGCCCTCGGCAGGATTATCTACAGATTTGATGACAAGTATTCCTTCTCCGATGACATAGCTTGACAAGCCACTAGAGATGATGCCGATAAAAATCATCGAGAAGCCGTACCAGTCGTAGGCCACTGCACATAAGATGCAGGCCACAACGCTGCAAGTGATTGGGATGATGGCAAAGAGGGCGTCCTTGAAGGGTAGACGTTCGACGGAGGTCATATAATCAACCTCTGACATGGCAAGATAGGAAACGCATAAAGGCGTTGTTTCCCTCCCGAGGATCTTCTCCGGTTTTATCTCCTTGCTCCGCTCCATCGTCAGATAACCCAGATGACACGTTTGCATCGTCGTGCCAGATAATGCTGCAATGTACTTTGGCCCCTGCTTCCCGTCGAGCCCAAATGAGATGGCGGGCGAGTCGTTCGGGCCGGGAAACAATCCATCCCAGAAGCGTGAATTCGCCATCCTACCGAAACGTTTCGCAATCGTGTAACTTCCAGGGGAATTATACCACCCCAGCCACCGTCTGCCTCTGTAAAGATGGACGGTAGCCATGGCCGAGATGGCTTCTTTACCCCCGAAAAAGCCGGCAACGCCAGCGGAATTGAGTGTGAACTTGGAGTGTCCAAGAGGTTCGCCGAGGGGAGGCATAGGTGGGGAGGGGTAGATGCTCAGTGCGCACCTGTGTCCTGTTCGCTCATCTCAATAAATACCCTGACGCCTCGTGGGACTGCTCAGAAAGATCCATAAGAACAGGTCGAGGCGCAGCAGAGGTACCGTAACATTGATCCTAAAGCGTCCATTGAATGCTCAAGAAGGCGCCTGTCTCAAGAGGAACATAATGTTCGTGGAAAGCATGCAGGGTGAACGAGTCTTGAAGAACAATTCGTCAGCGCAACAGGCTATCACCTGTTGGTGACAAAGTCAAAAAATTACCAACCAACTAACGATTGTTCTTGGACATCAACAAAGTCTGGTGTTCCTGCTCTCGTGAGGTGTTATCAACACCGCCTCAGGGGCATCATGAAAGTGTCACCGTACAGCTTGGCTTGCTGTGCCACAGGAACTTGAATGACAAGCTTGTGCTTCTCCCCCCTAGTGACCTTGTGCTGCGCGTCCTTCTGTAAAACATTGGCCCGGGACGTGCGCAAGGGTCGAACTTACGTCCATATGGCATATGCATTAGGCTCGCGCTTGCATTTCGTTGAGGTGTGGTACGCGCCGGGTAAAGCCGTTGCGGAGTCTGAATTCAATGGCAGCCCGTCATCAACGTCATACTCATCTTCTCCTAACTTGTGTTCATCATGGATATTAATCCTAGTCGCCAACCCGCTCCAGCACAGATGGTAGTCGACAGTCCGTCTCCTCCTGACGAGCCTCAGGACTATTACACAGCCGATGAACATACAAGGATGGACAAGGAAGTCCAAGCGAAATTGGAGCAGAAGAGGGTAATATGGCGAGAGAATCTATCAAGGCCGAGCCTTCGCTGTGTACTTCAAAAGGTGATTGAAGGTGATCCCAGACTACACCGAAAATATCTCGACACTTTTCCCAGTGAGGTGGAGGCGACGTTAAGTGACGCATTGAAAGCCATGTCGTTTCAGAGGGTTCGCATACTCCGTACGCACGTTATTCATGGTATGGGGCTTTTGGCTTTACTCACTATTCATAGCCTGCCTTCAGGCACCCAAAGGTTGGTTCTCCCGGTCACATATCTTTCTCCATGATCACACGATGTACACAGACAGTCTGACACAAGAAGAGTTTACCGCATTTGAACAGGCGATGGCTCATGATTATAGGGGGGGTG
>JBBPSB010000069.1:0-66517 GCA_038093375.1 Xerocomus brunneocitrinus | reverse complement strand
ACACCCAGGCCTGGCTGGAGCGCCTCCTGGCACGTCCTGGGGTGTCGGCCGGACTCAAAGTACCTTCGTAAAGCAGTCTGAGAATTGTATAGTAGCAGCACTGTAGCAATTATTTCGTGACCTGTACCTATGTATGTACCTTGGATAAGATCAAAGCGAGTGGCATCCAATTTCGAAGGTTTGCCAGATTCGGACGGTAGTAATACGAACACGTTCTGTGCTCTACAACGTCACTCATCTTCACCAAAATCGGTTGCAAGAAGTTGAGCGTCTGGCCAGAAAATGCGTGGGCGGACCCATCTGCAGTTATTTCATGGCGTTCGGATAAAGAATAGTAGCCAAGTTGGGATCCTGGTGTGTTGACTCTTGTACTACTAGGTGAGCGAGTCCGACTATCGAATAAAGCAGACTCGTCCGAACGGGAGCCTGCACTGTGGAACCAGAATGTTGGAACGACATGGCTACGAAATGCGACGAGGCCCACACGATTCATGAACAGATCCAATGATTTGGCAAGCATGAGGTGGGGGTAATTGTGTGTCCAAGTGCGCACGGGCCGTCTAATTCGGGAGATCCAGGGCAGATGCTGACTGAGGACATTAGCAAGCACCATCAACAGGCTCTGACGACCAAATTCATCTCCCAAAATCAATTTCAACACTTGAACGACCTTCGAACCGGCCTGCATAGCCAAACGGATAACATCCTCCGAAATGCTTCACCGATGGCCTCGTGAACGCGTATGCATAGATCTAATCGGTCGTCTGGAATCTATCTGGTTCTTGGAGATGGGAATCATTGTATCCACGAGCAGTGCACAAAATCAAGCACGACATGATGGATGTATCTAATTCAGGAGGCCAGGACATTAGCAAGCATCTGGATATAAAACATCCTGTCCACCCTAATTGTCAATCAAGTTGACCACCATGTCGAAACCCCTCCTGCTCTACACCGCGCCCACTCCCAATGGATTCAAGGTATCCATCCTGCTCGAAGAGCTCAGAGCTGCATATGGTGACGTCGTGGACTACGAGTAAGCTCCGGCCTGTGCATCACATAACCCCTGATCCAACCCCACGGACAGAGTCGAGAAAATTGACATCTCCACCAACCGTCAGAAGGAGCCATGGTTCATTGCTCTGAACCCCAACGGCCGCATTCCCGTCCTTGTCGACCGCGAGCACAAGCCAGAGCCCTTTGTCGTCTTCGAAAGTGCTGCTATCCTCCTGTACCTCATCCGCAAGTACGACACCAAAGGCCTCTTCAGCTTCCCCGCCGGAAGTGACGATGAGAACGTCGTGCTCCAGTGGATCTTTTTTGCTGTGCGTGACATGATAATCATATTTGTATCCACTCACCGTGCCCATCCTGTAGCACGGCGGAGTCGGTCCCATGCAAGGCCAAGGTTTGTCGTCGTTGCCTCCCGCTTGAGCATGACACTGACCTTTTTATTTATGCCAGCAACCCACTTTCTACGTTATGCCCCACAAGATATCCCGTATGGCAAGAAACGTGCGTGGTAAATTTGCCTCGACTACTATCTTTTCAAACTCTTCCAGGCTACACTGACGAGACCGCCCGGCTGTACAACGTGCTCAACATCCGTCTCGAGGGTCGCGAATATCTTGCTGGCCCAGGAAAGGGCAGAGTGAGCGTTGCAGACCTCAATGTTCTACCCTGGTACGTTTATCGTCCGACGGGTGGTTATCCTCTCATGCATCGCTGCCCAGGGTTCGCCGTCATCAGTATGCAGGGATAGACACCCTCGACGCCGTCCCAAACACCAAGGTAAGCTTCCTACATGAATCACAAACCAGATGCGAACCTTGTTGCACACAGGCTTGGGTGGAACGCCTCCTCGCACGTCCTGGGGTGTCGGCTGGACTTAAAGTCCCTTCGACGTGAAGCAGTCAGAGAATTGTATGCCAGCACTCCAACGGCCTGTACCTACGCCATTTGATAAGCCGAAAGCAAGTCACTCGACAGCTCATTTCTTCATGTTTTGGTAGCAGATGTTGACCTTCGTGCGCCTAACTACAAACACTAATCACTTCTGGCTGAAAAAGTGTACCAAGCGAGCATGATAACGCTTACTGTTGTCTGATTTCAAAGGTCTGGTTGCTGATCGCCACCATATATTTGAAAGATGACTCGACTGGAATTCCTCATAAATCTTGTCCTACTCCAGTGGCCCATCCAATGGAGTCTTTGCGGGTTCCGCTCGAACGGCATACTCATTTCTATGCTAATCTGATCATCCTCGTGTCTGATTCTTTGTCTTGGCTATCATGAACTTGGGGTGTTAGCATTTCTCATTCAGCAAGGACACATCATGAAAGGAGAATGTGGCTACTTAGCAGTCATCAACAGATCCCACTTTGGAGACGAACTAGTTGCTACTAGTCAATATCCACTGGCTGCGATTAGTGAAGGCCACGCTGCATCTTCGCTCCAGCATGGACCCTGACTAGTAGCATGAAAAATACATTTACTCATATACAGCCGCCAGGTTATCCAATACACAGTTGCCTGAGAGTTCCATGTACCCCAACTAGATACAAATAAAAAGTTGTGGGGTGGGGTGCGAAATCCCCAGAATGACGAAGTTGTTGAAGTAGCCAAGGTTCAAAAGTGCTCCTACAGCGACTGATCGGCGTCAGGAAGTGGTCCCGTAGTAGTTGAATCAAGAGAGTCCAAGTCCACTGTGGTAAGGGACATCGACTCTCTAGACATCGGGGTGGTGAAATCATCATCCTCAGAGGAACTCTCCGATTCTGATGAGCTCATGCACACCCAATATATGTATGTCACGACGACGAGCAAGTTGCATACAATCATGGACGAGATGAGCTGCAAAAATTTCGCTCGAGTCCGACCAACAGTGATGACTTTGTCAAAGACGTACCTCCAATTGGACGAAAAGGACGAGAAGTTTTGCTTTATGCATTACTCGAGTGACCGCACGCAGTAACGAACTCATTGACATGATTGCACTGGACGAGAATATCAACAAGATCATCCTCCGCCGTCGTCGCGGAAGCTTGACCCTCCAGGTATATCTTATAGATATGGTCATGAGAGTTACATCTCCAACAAAATCGGCTGCAAGAAATTGAGCATCCTGTCATGAAAATGCATTGGCATACTTGCCGATCACCTCAAACATTGTCAACGGATACAGGACAGGACAGGACGGAAGGCCAAGTTGGGGGTTTATTTTGTCCATACACCACCATGTCTTCAAAGTTGTTAATGACACCCAGATAATGACGAAGACGACCTCAGTGGCGCGCATGAATTTGCGAAGGCAAACGGAGGACGGGGTGATTCGGACTATTGAGTAGAGCAGACTCATTCGAACAGACCTAGCAGTGTGAAATCTAAAATGTTGGACATGGCTACCGAATGCGAAAAGACATACCATACGACGCTCGTAAATGCGTATGCGGAGATCCAATCGGCAACGATAACTGTTTTGAGGTTGTCTAGAGACAAGGAATCATTGTATGCCCGAATGCACTTCATAAGTCAAGTGGCATAACTGACGTGTCCTGAAATATATCAAAATGGTGATGGCGAATATTGTTGCACCAACCATCGCTATCGCTGCCCACGCATCTTCCCACCAGAGTCTTTGCAGTCTCGATCGTAACGCCAATCGAAAGAGAGCGAATACAATTGTCAAGAGTTCAATAACGCTAGATGCGACTAAAATTGTCACACTAATAGTAGAAACCAGGAAGCCGTTGGAAACTCACTTGAAATAGATGCGATGTCGATTGTCATGGACCTAGTAGGATACGAGGAAGTGGAGTGTAGCCAGAACTATAAATAGCAAAGCAGGTAGGTTCAGGCCCAACATACGGAGTTAGTAGTAGTAGGAAAAGCAAGTTACGGCAACTAGGTCTCAGCTGATCAACTTGCCTCTCGCCGTAAACCTTGCGCCAGGTGGTTTGGAGAACGTTGTGTCCACTCACTTTTGCGGGCATGATCACATGTATGCATAAGAGATATGACCACAAAGTTTCCTGCCCCAGCCAATATTATTCCGGACTGGCAGCCGCCGGTTATGCTTGTACCTGTCCCAATACAATCGCTTCCATGGATGAATTGATTCTTGAACCCTGGGTCGCCACCGAAATCGGCTGTTTCTGGTTTCTTCCGTGAATACAGTCGTTACTGGGAGAGAAAGGTTGTGTTACAAGGAATTGTGCCAGGACGCTCAATGAGAATGACGGACGTATAACAAGTGAGTCCAGTCACTTGATTCACAGCCACCAGTGGACGGCCTTCTCCAATCTGCCAGCTTCCTATCGGCTCAGTTCTCTGGGCGCTACAGGGTGCCAAGCCCAGGGACCAAATTTTGACTATGACCCAAGATGACAAAAACGGGGACGTTTCAACCAGAGAGTGAGTCTGAAGTCGTTTTTTAAAACGTCCAACCATTTCAACCAGCTTGGTATGAGCAGGCGAGACAAGAATTCAGAGCAAAAACAAGTCCCTTTCACTTACTTGATGACCGGAGTCGTATCAGCGATTGCCGTGGTGATGATTGCCATTACAGTGGCGTCAACAGTCGATGACTTGACTGGTCTCATCTTACCCCATGGTGCTGTGGTATGTTCTCTACTGAGTCGTATGAGAAGACTATCAACAAAATCAGTACATCAACCCTCTGGAATATAATGTCGTGGGTGCAGACTATGCCTATTGGCGTACAAACGACTCTTTTGTGGGTTTCAACCCCACCAATGCAACCCCGCCCTTCATCCAAGTCTTCGATCACTCCTTCCTTGATATAACGGGTCCAAATGCAACCATTCGGCTCGTCGCGTCGCATCCAGGCTTTGCCTTTGCTCACGAAGCACCAATCTACGTGCCCGACCTCAACGTTGTTTTCTTTTCCAGCAACGATGGTGGTCCTCTTGGATATAGTGGCTGGTACAATAATAGTGTCGTTTCAATTCTCAACATGACGGAAGTAGATAATGCCCTTGCTGCCACTACCGATGAAGTCAACATACAAATCCAGACTGTGAGCAATATTTATATGGGAGGACATCACTCACACTTGTTTAGTTGGACCTTTCTGAGACCGTACAGATGGTCAATGGGGGCACAGGCCCTTACAAGGGAAATCTTCTCTTTGTTACATCAGGACGTGCCTCTCTCCCTCCTTCAGTTGTGCTCGTTAACCCCACCGCCCCATTTAATACTACGGTCCTGTTGGACAACTTTTACGGCAGGCAGTTCAATGCCCTGAATGATATCAAGGTGTTGCCTGGCACGGATATCATGTTTTTCACAGACCCCACGTAAGCTCTTCTAGCTTGGGAGAGAGCAAATTTGACAAATTCGTGTAGATATGGCTGGATGCTTGGATTCCGCCCTCAACCAATGTTGCCCTCCCAGGTATACCGCTTCGATCCATCGACTGGCCGAGTGCGAGTCGTTGCCGACCAATTTGTACACCCGAATGGCATTGCATTTACCCGAGACGGCAGGACCGCATTCGTGTAAGTGGAATGTTGATAAGTCTGCTCACTTTGTTGCAAGGAGTAACTTGTCAATATTCAGGACCGACACAGGTGTATGTAATGGTTTGTCGGGAAACGACCAGGCCCGTCCCGCCACGGTGTAGGTTCCTGTGCACTTGTTTGTTCTCATACCCTTACTCTGCGCCGAAATAGTTACCAGTTTGACGTGGATCCAGTGACACAGTCATTCACAAACCGCCGTGTCTTTGCTTACAGTGATTCTGGCATCCCAGACGGCATCCAAGTTGACATGAACGGGAATTTGTATTCAGGGTGTGGGGATGGAACACACGTATGGAACTCCAAGGGCGATCTCATCGGGAAATTCTTTTTGAACAAGATGAGCGCTAACATGGTTTTCACAAAGTCTGGCCTCCTTATTTTAGCTGAGGAAGAGATTTATCTAGCCAATATCCAAGCCCATGGCATCGATTTAGTTGCGTATTAGGTGCAGGCACTTAGCGCTTGAGGCCTCGAGGATCTCTAGTAAATACTCTCTAGTAACTGATTGAGATTGCCACGTGATGATAAGATCAAATGAATTGCTCCGTGCTATTTACTCCAATGAGATGATACAAATGAAAGTGTCCACTGCATACATTTCCGCATCCACCAATCGCTTCAATCATGCAGCTCATGTGTCACCCAACGCTGCCCTTGTAGCATTTGGAACCGGTCGTCTTGTAGCCTTGTGGAACCTTGATGCAAGATGGCCAGTTTTTCTTCTGCTTTCCTTTGACTGACGTTCTCAGACCCTAGGACCAAACCGACAAGGGTATTTACGAAACTCTCGCAGGTCATGAGGGTTCGGTGACCTGCGTGCGATTTCTACGCAACGACTTTCTCGTGAGTGCGGACGACAAAGGATACGTTCGGTTCTGGAAAAAGGCCGAAAAGGTATGATGACCCTTCCCTATCCCCGTTGTCTCTCTGATGCCATAATGGACGTCAGTGGAAAGATACCGTCGCTATACACGCGCATTCCCAACCGGTATCAGCTCTTTCGGTGTCTGGAGGGCTTCTAGTGACTGGAGGCTCCGATTCCTCCGTCAAGATATGGCGTATTTCTGAGCAAGAAGGAATCCGTATGCAAGCGCCTCCTATCTATGGTCGAGAGTCCTGACTCTCCTGTCTCATAGTCAAGGTCGAGGTGACTCAGGTCATCTCCCTCCAGGGGAAGTTCCCGCTGTCTCTAGCTGTGGCAACGCTTCCTCGTTCCCAAGGTCCGTTCTAGTTTGAAATCTGACGTTCTTGAAATCAACTTGGGATTCGTTGCTTTTTGATAGCTACTATCCTTGCCATCGCCGGAACCGACAGAAACGTGCATATATTTACACGTTCTGACACCAACGTGCGTCCTGATCTTGTCTTGATTCAATGTTCTTGAATCTTAAACGTTGTCATAGTTTGTCCGTTCCATCTCCCTTCCAGGTCATGAAGACTGGGTAAGAGCCCTGGCATTCTGTGCACAGACACCATCTGCAGGGAACTCTTCCGACCATCACCTTATCCTCGCTTCGGGCTCTCAGGATGGAACAATCAGGTTGTGGAACATAAGGACTCTGGAGAGCCCCCAAAATCGAAACGGCATAAACGAGTCCACCAACGTGCTTAGCGATGATCTACTAGATGCCTTCGAAGCCTCGCTCATGGATCCTACAGAAGGCGAAGAGGGTGGGAGACAGATTTCGCTTAAGCGACATGTTTTGGCGGTAAAATACAAGGACCATGGGTGCGCTTTCTTCCGCACTTCACTTGCGCTTATATGTGACCTGGCGTAGGGCTCAACAATACGCCATTACATTCGATGCATTACTCGTCGGACATGAAGCAGGTATAACGTCGTTGGCATGGGCGCCATCTTCTCTGACAAGCGCTTCACCACTGCAAACCCTTTTGTCAAGTTCAACAGACTCTTCTCTGATTCTGTGGTCTCCGAGCCAAATATTACCCTCGGCATCATCCAGCGATGTAACAGCTGGTTCGATATGGGTCAACCGACAGCGGTTTGGTGATGTTGGTGGCCAACGGTTTGGAGGATTTGTTGGCGGACTATGGGCAAAAACAACGCAGGGCGATGAGGTTATAGGCTGGGGGTGGAACGGAGGGTGGAGACGTTGGCGATCTGTGCAAGCAATAGAAGGCGACCTGAGTGCCGCGCACTGGAAAGAAATTGGTGCTATCAGTGGACACAGTGGACCAGTGAGGGACCTTGATTGGAGTCCTGCTGGAGAATACGTCATCTCAGTCGGGTAAGTTAGGTCAAGGTAACAGCATCTGTGTGTTGGGCTAATTGGGTCAGTTTGGATCAGACTACTCGCGTGCACGGCGCTATTCCCTTGTCTTCCTCTGTCTCACATTCAGCAGGAGTGTGGCATGAGCTGGCGCGCCCTCAAGTACATGGATATGATCTTGTGGGCTCATCTTGGCTAGGTCCGTGGACATTCGCAAGTGTCGCAGACGAAAAGGTTGCCCGCATTTTTGAGGCACCTTGGGGATTTGTGGAGACCATCAAGAAGTTGGGTGTCCGTGGTGCGGTAGAGAGTACCGTAAGGACCGAAGAAGAACCTCAGCGCAAGCATGCTAACGACCTCTTTTTAGGAGGAACGGCCCATTGCAGCCAATGTGCCTCCACTGGGGTTGTCAAACAAGGCAGTTAACGAGGGTCTGATTTTTTTACTCGCAGTCATGAGCCATCATTCTTACATCGCGGTCTTGGTAGCACCGGCTCAATTGGACCCATCACGGTCAGATAGACGACCCTTTGAAGGTGAACTTGCGGCCACAACTCTGTGGCCAGAAATTGAAAAAGTGTTTGGCCATGGTTACGAGGTGACAATACATCTATCTATTGGACATGTGGCACTAAATATACTTTCTAATCAGTCTATAGCGATCGCGTCATCCAACGCTCGAGATTTACTAGCTACCGCCTGCAAGGCCACCTCTACACAACACGCTGTGGTTCGTGTGTACTCAGCGTCCACATTCCAGCCATTCGGTTCGCCATTGGAAGGACACGCCCTCACGGTCACACGAATCGCCTTCAGCCCGGACGACCGCTATATCATCACTGTCAGCCGAGACCGCACGTGGCGATCGTTTGAAAAGCGGGACGACGGTATGTGCCCGTCTCAGGTGGCCTGGTCTTCACATTACCCATCTCCCTCCGCAGGCTATTTCCCGGTTGCTGCAGACAAGTCTCATGCGCGCATCATTTGGGATTGCGCGTGGAGCAGCCAAGGGGACGTGTTTGCCACTGCTTCGCGGGACAAGACTGTACGTGTCTCTGTCTGCCTTGATTGTACACGCTCATAAAGGTTTTTTGTCAGGCGAGAGTCTGGTCTCCAAGAGCCGGTTCGGAACCGTGGCCTACGCTCGCCACGTTGAAATTCGACGAAGCAGCGACTGCGGTTGCCTTTTGCTCGCTTGACACGGAGCGGTAAGGCGGATTCCCTTTGTTTGGTGAGTTGGTGGAGCTGATGAACAGACAGGCGATTGCTCGCTGTTGGCTTAGAAACGGGAGAGATTGTGATATATAGCAACCTACTCGCAACGCCTGCAAAATGGGAAGTCGCCTGCTCGATTCCCACTGGGTAAGATCAATTCCCCTGGCTTGCCCATTTTCAATGATGCGGGGCTCAACTTTGACTGTAGCGTTGCCCACGTCGATCAGATTCATAGGTTGGCGTGGCAATCCACGAATGCACCTACCGAAAAGTATCTCGCGTCTTGCAGCGAAGACGGTACACTTAAGATATCGGTAGTCCAATGTTGATGTATAAAATATGTATCCGCGAGAAGGCGAGAGAAAACATGTAACACAGTATACGCAAGAGGAACGCAATCATAGTGAAAGAATCTGCTATACAGTGGTAAGGAAAGTAGGTGTCAGGCGGGTCAAGTTAGTACGGAAACAGTTTCGTTCATACGGTTATGGTTTTGGGGGTGCGGGATATACGGGTATAGGACGGATCAGTGACCGGAGGTTACCTGTATGTGTTGATATAGTAGCTGGTAACTGTTGAATAAGCAAAATCAGGGCCTCGACTTTAGCAAAACAGGCCCATGCACGTAGGGATACAGGAAGAGGGTTCTTCAAATTTAAACAATATCGCGAAGACTCATTGGAACTTCAGGCTGTGGACACTTGTCAGTGATTGTTTGGGAAAAAAAGGTCGAAAAAGAGCGTACGCATTTTATCCTGTAGGCAAAGTGAAGTCAGTCGGGTTCTGTGTGAACAAACCTGAACTCTTACTTGTAGAAACATTCAATGGAGCGCAGCATCTCGACATCCCCGCCAGTCGCGGTCACGAAATTTATGATAACTCCAGCGCGTGCGTAGCTTGACGCGATGGCAGGAGCAACACTGTCAAAAGGCTGACGTGAGAGAAGAGAGAAGGGAATATGAAAGGGCATACCGATGAGCATATTCTTCTACTGCCTTGGGCAGATCTGCAAAGCTTTTAGCGCACGAAAGAGAACTGAAAATAATCGATATACCATAGTTGATGATAAGAGGTACATGTGATATATCTGGGAACCTGACCTGGACGTCATTGACAACCAATACCTTGGCCACGGGCTGCCTCATCATGGCTGAAGCAGCACTTCTAAATTTGTTCAAGGCTGCCAACTTGGTGCCAGCGTTCATTTCCCCGTGCTGAAGAAAGAGGTCAGCTCGATAGTGTCATCAAACCAAGTCGGCTCACAAGCGGGATTGCTTCTAATCCACGGCTGGCCAGTTTATATACAACGGAATCCAAGGCATTCATCCCGCCGACATGAACAATTGCTTGAGTTACTTCGACGTCGTCAAATATGTCGGCCAGTGCATCCAACTTCCACTCTCGAGCTTGGGCAGTTTCCAGGCTTGAAGCTCCCCTACCTGAACCGATGATTCCATGGCCACCTTGCGCACCGACATTCGCCGCGTCTGCACGACCCCCAGCCGTGAAAGCGAGATACAAGTAAAACTGGCGTAAGCCTCGGGAACCTTGACTTGTTTCAGTACTGGTGACGTTTCCATCTCGGCGTACCAGGACCCTGACAGGTTCTCTCAGCTGAATAGCCGTCGCGAGGTTCAGAACATCCTGAGGCACCGTGTTCGAAAATAGGGCAGTTTGACGCTCAATGTTACCTCCCAGATCGCCAGGAGGTGATGGAGGAATAGCAGAATATCTCCGCGCAGAGTTCACTATCCCTGCCAGTGCATTGTTGGTATCAAACGAGGCAAATGATTGACCCGAGCCATTTGAATTTGGTATTGGTGTGCTGGGACCCACAGGACGGGACCTAGGGGGAGGAAGTAGCTTGACGATGTTGAAGACGAAGTCGTGCAAATTTCGGGCAATCAACTGGTCGACTTCATCGAGCACCAAAAAGCGGACTTCTGACCCAGCGAGACCTCCTGGGGAGGTAAACAGCGCGTGCAGTTTTTGTGGAGTCCCGCAGATAATGTGTGGCATGTTTTGCTGGAGAAGGCGTAGCTCCTGCGTAAGGTCGTTGGCATTTGTTGACATGCCTACTCCTAACGCCGATCGGATGCCAATGGGGCCCCCCAAATCACGAATCATACGTTGAGCCTGTGTTGCCTGATCCACCGTGGTGGATATCATTACAGCAAGAGGGCCCCTGTTGGCAGGTCTACCCGCCGTATTGACCACAGCCACTTGGATGGCAGGTATGACATATGCAGCAATGCGTTCTTGGGTTGGAGGAGCTTGTGCGATGATGTCGGACCCTCGGAGAAGGAAAGGGAGCGCGCGCTGCTGAATCTTATTTGGCGGACCAACACTGGCAGTCACTTCATCAGCCCTGGAATATAAGTTTGCAAAGAATGGAGTCACCCAAATTTAGTTAGGGAGCGAAGCAAGTCCGGTGCGAGGTTCAACTGTTCCCATTTAGAAACCACCGGGCCGCTGTCGCGAGAGCCGCCCGACCAGTCACTGCCTTGTCCATCGATGATCTATCGGTCACTAGTCAGAGCTGCATACAGTGCTGGACGCAAATACTCACACCCATTGATTCCCTACGCATTAATCCCCCGGTGACGGATCGGCGCTTGTCGCGCACGGGGTCATTACGCCCGAGGCTTGCAACGTTGTCGACCCTCAGAGGTAAGTCGAGGTTTCCCGCCGACCATGTTCGGGTCGGGGGGTTCGGAGCACGAGGGGGAGCCCTCAATTCAGGCCGATTGGGTAGTCCGTGGAGCAATGCGGGATTGGGGCTGACATTGGGCCCAAATGGCTGACTCGG
This sequence comes from Xerocomus brunneocitrinus, assembly GCA_038093375.1. Taxonomy (NCBI): domain Eukaryota; kingdom Fungi; phylum Basidiomycota; class Agaricomycetes; order Boletales; family Boletaceae; genus Xerocomus; species Xerocomus brunneocitrinus. The sequence continues at coordinate 54,719 of JBBPSB010000069.1, read as the reverse complement.
GGGAATATCTGGTGTATGAGGTGTAAGTCGACCGAGAGAAGTGGCACTCTGGATGTGTTGTTGTGTTTGCAACGCGAGAAGCTGACCGACAGATGTGGTCAAGGTATTTAAGCGTTGTGATATCTGGGATACATCGTCGGGTGGCGGAGACTGGTTTGGAGCGATAGCCCCGCTAAAAGATGGTCTTGGCATAGTCAAGGAAGTAGCGGATTGGCCCCCGGTAGGTGCAAATGGATCCTTGAACTCTGGTTGTGAACCGCTAGCCTGCGGTGCATTGCCGAATGAGCGTTCGACAAGGAAATCCACCTTGCGGTGGACATCGCGGAGTTCTCGTTGAACCTCCTGCGTTGTGAACTCGCAGCGCAGCAAACGTTCTATGATATCTTGGACGAGAGGCGATGTTTTGAGCTGAGCGTCAAGGTTTTGCGGGGACTCTGTACTGGCGGCGAGCTGACTGCCGGAATCCAAAGATGAAACTGGAGAAGAAGATACAAATGGACCATTGAAGTTGAAAACTGATGAACGAGACGAATTGTTCATGAGGTTGACAGGAGGTGTATTGACGCGACCCCTGGACTGCTGGATGGATGCCGGGAAAAATGGAGAATCTGCAGGTGTCTGCGCTCGCCCATGAGTCGTGATTCGTGCAGGTATATCGTCCGCCTCAGGCAGGGCCTCCAAGCTACCAACGGCACTCATCTCGCGAGTACGAGGAAGATTGTACAATCTATCGGGCCTTGTAGCTGATGAGATATCGGGAGCAGTTAAGTATGGACGAAACGACTGGTGTTCCTGGGTGTCGCTGTCTCGAAGAGGAGCCGGGGAGGAGCACACGGACCTGTGGTCGACGGGAGAAGTGCAAAGGCTAGAAAGGGACGCCCGATCCTGGTCTTGACGCGCAGGGAGCGCCAAACCAAAGCCACCCAATGAGTTGGCATCATCCTCACCGAGACGGATGCCACCCGGGAAGAAGGGAGTGGATGCAGGATTGAGGGCGATTGTTTTGGCCATTGTGCGCGAGGATGCAAATGAAAGACTGGAAGGGGTATTCGGGCGAGATTGGGCGGTGGCACGAGCTGGACGTACCTGGGCGACTTGTGGTCAAGCCAGTCCCATGCAGATGGGCCAAATTCAGCTGGGTCGTTAGACGCGCGCGCTGATGGGAGTCGTCCAACAACTTCGAAAGATGCGAAAACTTGTTTTAGCCGACTGACAATGTGCGAAAGTGGCGCCGACTAAGCTATTCATTACGCTCCACAATGTACATCAAATAATACCCTGGAAGAGACTCAAGCCCATAAACAGATTCCGCTTTTTCTTCCTAGTACGCTCCCTTTCATGTCTGGCATCTATCAGCTCCGTAGGATCGATCTTGAGTGATCTGACACGCCATATTAGCACAGAGTCTCATCGTCGTGAAACATCCTACTTGAGAGCGCTCTTTTGAGCACGGTGCACATCCGGCGGTTCCTGCCTCGACCGGTATTCCTCCAGGCGCTTCGTAATCTTTTCCCGGACTTCAGGAAGATCGGATATGAGAATAGAAGCCTAGATGAATGTAATTTAGCCGTGGACGTGGTGACGAAATAGCACTTACTTTGAGTTGACGTCCCGCGAGAGTACCCTCCAACTTGCAAGCCCTGTGTCTGGCTAACTTTGACCCGAAAGTTATGATGGCGTATTGACGAACTCTCATGTTCTGGTGGTAACTCGCTGGGGGAGGTTTAACTGTCATGGCTACACCGCCGCAACAGTGTATTCTGATTGATAGGATCTTCCCGCAGCCGCCGAAATGCTTTCGTAACGCGTCCTCGTCCACATCAGGCCCAATCTTGATGTCAAATTGTGAGCGAGATCGACGAAAGGGACTGCAACATACGTTTCCAACAAACAGGTTGCAAGGCTCGACTAGCTTTTTGTTCTTGTAGACACGTTTCGCGGCTTGTTTGATGGCAGCCTTTACCTTTTCTAGTTTGTGGCCACGACGAGCACGTCGTAGTGCATGTAACTTTTGATATTTGGTAGGCTGCCGCACACGACTCGGTCGTTCTGGGCCCTTTGCCTGTGCCTGGGTGTCCTGAGAGGGTTCAGAAGGGATGGAGTCCAGGGAGGGACTTGGGGGACGAAAGTGGGTCATGTACGCTGGGTGGATTGTCACTCGAGCGTGCTTTTTGAACTACATGATATGTTGGCGACGACACCTGAAACGGAGATGTACGAGTTGGACGGACAATGGCCAAAAGATGTGGATCCCACGAATGTGTTGGCTTTGACAACTGCTTTGACATGACCACAGTTCGACTGTACCGCAGCGTGGCCAGGGAGATTACCAGAGCGGTAAACACGGTGTCCTCGCTCGTGTTTGTGATCTGACTGTTGTTTTCCAGAGCATCTTGCCCCGGGCGCAGAGGAACAAGGACATCGCGGTGAACTTTCGAAGGCTATTCGAGACTGGCGAGGGCGAGGTATTCCGCTACGACGTGGATAACTTGGTGACATTTATGCGCTCCCAGAGGGAGTACAAGGTACTCGTCCTGGTCTGGTGTACGCACGCGACTGACAGCGGTTACAGAGGCTGTTGGAGCGATACAATCCGCTGATTGACCTGACTGCGGAGGAGCGGATTGAGGCGACGGCGCGGCGGGTTGGGTTGAATATGCCCGTCATTAGTAGCTAGTTACATGTTGACTTGTTTCCGTCGTCGTTGGACGTCGACGACGATGGACTCGCTCACCACCAAAATACTAAAATGTGACCCAGCGTCGATCCAGTTCGACTCGGAGGGCCGCCCAAGTTTCTCCTCCCAGCACACCCTCGCCGCCCTCCGCGCAGCCTCGCGCCAGCTCAGCGCCCTCCAACCAGTCGCCTTTCCAACCGAGACTGTCTATGGCCTCGCCGCACTCGCACTCAACGCCGACGCTGCCAAGCGCATCTTCTCCACAAAGGGCCGCCCCGCCGACAACCCGCTCATCGTTCATGTCTCCTCCCAGTCCATGCTCCGCTCGCTCCTTCCACCCAACTATACGATCCCCCCCTCATATCAAGCATTGATCAATGCTTTCTGGCCCGGCCCACTCACCCTCCTCTTCCCGAGCGACCCGGCAAAAATACCCAGCATCATCACCGCAAATCGTCCCACCGTCGCCGTCAGGATGCCCTCCCATCCAGTCGCACGCGCTCTCATCGCTATCTCGAATGCACCCCTGGCTGCACCAAGCGCCAACACCTCCGGAAAACCTAGTCCTACCCGCCCCGAACACGTCTTCCGTGATCTCAACGGCAAGGTCCCACTGATCCTAGACGGCGGGCCTTGCGACGTTGGCCTCGAGAGCACCGTCCTCGATGCTTTGCACGATGATGGCAATGTCCGCATTCTCAGACCAGGTGGTATCACCGTAGAGCAGATACAAGACGCTCTCAACCTTGCGTACTCTGGTCATCCCGTCCCCAGAGTTCTCGTTCATAGTCGCGACTTCCTGGATCACGCCATCGAGCAGGCCCCCACCACTCCGGGCATGAAATATCGTCACTATGCCCCTGCGGTTCCTGTGACTCTCCTACGGACGACCTCTTGTCCACCGAGCGGAGCAAACACCATATCTCCTTCCGCCTTGCTGGCGTCTCTCAAGAATTCCACGGTTTCAGTCCCGCCCCCAAAAGTGGGCCTGCTGGTTCCGTCCGAGTCTGTTTTGGCCAAGACTCTTCTTGAAGATCCGACGATTCAATGGCATCATTATAATCTAGGATCCCTGTCAGAGCTGACTGTCATCGCCCAACGTCTTTTCGATGGGTTGTTGACCCTCGAGCATGAAGGTGTTGATCTGATCCTCGTAGAAGAAGTTCCAGAGGAGAACGAAGGGTTAGCGATCATGAATCGGGTGAAAAAAGCTGCGGGTGAAACCTGTTGGATTGTTCCAGATTCACCTTAGACAACCATGTGCGTGGTTGGCGTCGTTTAATAAATACTTCATTGACCATTCGACCGCAAGTGGTGTAGAATCATCCGTTGGAAGAGGGGCATTTTCCTAGACACGCCGACGTCACTTAGCTGCTTGCGTTGGCATACTTATTGCTTTATATTCCTGTCCCTGTAGAGCTGGATTAACAATCCCACATTCTGGTTACGGGAACTGCACTGTCATCGTGAGCACCGTACCAACGTTCCTATCATGTCCTTTCCTTCCATTGTCCCAAAGAATGTCTGACCAGCACAGCTTGCCTCATTTTTGCTTAAGACTGCCTCGTGTTTGCACCACGACTAGATTTTCACCCTTTCCCATAGCTGGTGTTGATGACATCAACCGGAGTTGATATCAATCACCTTGCGATACTCTGCAATCATGATAATGACGATGGTACGTATAGCAGGATCGATATTGTGACAATCATCCGACCGGCACGGAGCGCAGCATGCCACTGTCAAATTTACAATTTACAACGTAGCCCCGCGAGCTTCCGTCTCCGGGCCCCCCTGTCACGGAGTCCACATTTATCGGAAGGAACATCCCCGTCTACGGTGTACCCTGTCTCCTTTGTGCGACCAGCCTTTCATTGTCAAGTCTTTCAATGTGACCATCGCATCGCTTTTGAACCACAAAGAGTTCGAAAACTAGATCCAACAGCTCATCCCTCATACCCCGACGTATCGTTTGTCTGTACGCTTGCGACTAACTTGTTCACCGCTTTCTGACCGACCTCTATCTGTCGGCACTTATCTTCGGTTCCGTGAATGATTATTGACTTGGTTTTACTTCTCCTGTAGACGTTTAACTTTGAGGACGCCGAACGCCCCAATTTTCACCAAGGTACCTCATTCAGATAGACATCTCCAGTACATCCCATCATTCGAGTATACCATTGAATCGCTCCGCTATGCCAGCACCTCCGCAGATCACGCTCGACAAGAAGTGCCACTCCCAACAACCTAAGCGTGTTCCTCGGGCCCCTAATGCATTCATTCTGTATCGCTCGGATTTTCTCAAGAGAGGAGCGATACCTCCAGAGGTCGAGAAGCGCCAACAGAATCTCAGTCGCGTTGCTGGCCAATGCTGGAAGATGCTCCCAGACACTGAAAAGGCTTTATGGTATGGTAAAGCAGCAGCTGTTCGTGCGGAGTACCGTTGCAGATACTCTTCCCACAAGACTAGACCATTCCGCGAGGATAAGAACAGACTTTCGGCAAAGGATAAGAGGAGGGGAAGCGCCAGCAACCCGCGCCGCTCTCTCGGTTGTTCTAGCAGAAACCGAATGCAACCGCCCTGCTACGAGAATGTGTTTTCTGCCTTTTCTTCTTCCGCACCTCAAACCACTCTTATTTCTCCACCTCCTACTTCCAAGTCGTCTTCGTCTACGACCGTTTCACTCTCTCCCATGCATTTGTTGCCTTCGTTTGCCTTGCACACAAATTCCCGTTCCCAAGACGTCCTTCCAACCACTTTCGAGAACTCGAGAAGAAACGAATTCGGCGATTTGTTAGAGTCGTCAGGTTCCGAAGTTGCACAGGGTAAATCTCATCTAATCCGAGATCCAAAGGATGTATGTACCTTTTTCCCCTTCTGCACGCAATTAACCGACAATTCCTCTCAGCCATCCGGCGAGATTGGCTCTTCCCAAGAACTGTACCCCATACCTTGGCAGCATGAACGAGGCTTTGCAACTTACGGATCTTTCCACGGTCTCGAACAACTCGCGATGCCCTATAGTTTTCCGGTTTCTCAATTCCCTCTGAATCTGTTGGAGACGGATACATTGTCACCTGCAGGGTACTGTCATTCATTGGCGAATGATTTCGGTGTCACGGACAATGTCGCTCATTTTAATCAGTCTTTCTTGTATCATTAATTCAGTGATGAGCCAAAAACTTGTAGCAAATATTGTAGATACCATCTGTACATTCGCCAAGAAGTTGAAGCAGAAGGACGTTCTGATCACGTGACATGATATAGCAGATGGTCATCGCAGTAAATTGCCCGGAACTCGATGACAAGACCAAGACACGACGAATTAACCACCGACGACCTCCTCAAGTTACAGGAGGGACCACCTGCGAAGAGGATCCGCGTCTCGTCTCCTGCATCTGTTGATTTCAACCATTTTGTCGGGGTGGATTCGGACGAGTCAGACTCTACTTCGCCTTCAAGCCTGGGAGGTGACCTATCAGACGAAGATGAACATTTTCAGGACGAGGTGGGTCTTTTCCAAGTCTAGAAGATGATGTACGGATCGAACATAACCGTCTTTAGTTAGAGGAAGCCATAGAGGACAGCGGACGTCTCAATCTGTCTCGTACAGGTCCGATCTCGACTCGTGCACCGGTGTTGTCTCGAACACCAAAGAATCAGATCACCTTTAATGCCATGGGAGTTTCATCTGTATTGGCAGCCGTCCTTCATCGCATGTCCATCCACAAGCCTACTGAGATTCAAGCCGCCTGCATACCACCCATCCTTGCAGGTGCGGGGGTCAGCGGGCTCTGCTCTGTCCATTGCGTTAACGATAGTATGTTGCAGGGAGAGATTGCATCGGTCACGCTAAAACTGGTTCCGGAAAAACCATTGCATTCGCTATTCCAATCCTTCAGAAATTATCTGTTGACCCATATGGAATCTTCGCCCTCATTCTCACTCCAACGCGGTACGTGGAACGTCTTTCTGATATATGGTATGCACACTGAAATTTGACTTCTTTGCTAGAGAGCTAGCGTTTCAGATATCGGAGCAGTTTGCTGTGCTGGGCGCACCACTAAGTATTCGTACATCGGTTATCGTTGGGGGCATGGATATGATGACCCAAGCCCTTGAACTCGATGGTCAGCCCCATGTAGTGGTTGCTACGCCTGGTCGTATCGTGGACCACCTCAAAAGTAGTAGTGGTGACTGGGATCTTTCAAGAATAAAGTTCTTGGTTGGTCACTTTTTCGCAGACTCTCATGAGTGTAATGACGAAAAATGGGCCGAATAGGTTCTTGACGAAGCGGACCGTCTGCTGACGCCCACGTTTTCTCCGGAGCTATCGTATCTATTCAGTATCCTACCTACCGACAGGCAAACATGTCTCTTCACGGCCACCTTGACTCCATCTGTTGAATCCGTGGCTTCGATGCCCCCGAAACGAGGTAAAATGAAACCTTTCTTTCACCGCACTGAATCGGCGTGAGTTTTGCTGTACTACTTATGTGTCGCAATCTCATTGTCTCCCAGAGTCGAGACAGTTGCCAGTTTGAAGCAGAACTACGTCCTCGTTCCGTCTCATGTGCGAGAATGTTATCTATTTTACCTTCTCTGCAATCCCCCGGAGGATACATTACCCCTTCGCCGCGCACCGCCTGTAACCACGAAAATTTCCAGGAACACACAAAGTACTCAGGTAGAGGATGAGATAATCCACCCTCCGCCTACAATTATATTTTGTACGAAGCCTCGCACTGCCGCTTACCTCACGATTTTATTGAAGACGCTGTCGATCCGGAGCACAGCACTACATTCTCGCCTTACGCAACGTGAACGGCTGGCGTCCTTGTCGTTGTTTCGCTCAGCCGTCGTTCCGGTTCTGGTCTCGACAGACGTTGGTGCTCGTGGCTTGGACATTGAAGACGTAGCCATGGTCATCAACTGGGACCTACCGAATGAACCGGAAGAATATACGCACCGCGTCGGACGAACTGCTCGCGCTGGAAAGGGAGGGGTTGCGATTAGCCTTGTCACTGAAAAGGACGAGCAACGAATACTAAGGATAGAGGATCGCATTGGTATGTCCGCATGACATCAAAAGGCCGAATATTTATATTTTCACCCAGGCACCAAGCTTATCGGTTTGAAGCTCGCAGAGGGTAGGGTATTAGATAAACTGAACGCTGTTTCGACCGCCAAGCGAGTTGCGAATATGGTAGTTGCACCCCGTTTCATTATTTGTCGAATGCTAAACTATGTTCAGGAGTTGCATGAGTCGAATTTTGGAAAACGGGAGGAGATACACAAAATCAAACGTCAGAAGAGGCAACAAGACGGAATAAAGTAGTATGTATTGGTTTATAATACGCCTATTGGTAAGACACCTTTCCATGAAGAATGTCTTGTCTTGCACTCGGCATTGGATGCCGATTTGACTCCGCTACAGAATTTAAGCCCCGCGATCCATTTGTTCCGTGTCTCGGTGCAGGGTTTGGATCTTCCCCTGTTTTCCGTAGCGTTCTCTTTCTCCCCGCCAGTTGCATCGCAGCAGCCCTGCATACAAACCCTCTATCCTTAATATTTATCTCCTTCTTTCTTTCCCCAGTCAAATCAGGTCTTATGTCTAATTCCGTCGAGAACACCGACTGGGATTTCGTGCTCCAGTTCGTCTCTGAACCACTCGATCTCGAAATGCCCACACCAGAAAAGCCCGTCTCTGGCAGGGTCGAACTACCAATGGGTTCAGCAGTGACTCAGGTGCCCACTCCGCCCGTACGCGATCTTCGTGTCAGATATTGCTGATCATGAGTTGTATTTTTTCCAGGAATCGTTCACTGCCTCCCCTGTGGATTCATCTCAAGAGGAAAACGAGTTGGTATCAGTATCGACTACCTTTTTCCCTGGCGCGCAGAATCATGCTCTTCCACCTGATCTTGTCGTTCTTTCATCCGACTCGGTATTTTTCTATGTGCACTCACATGTGCTCCTTGCTGCATCGGACAACAACTTCAATTCTTTGTTCCCGCCCTCCTCGGATGCAAAGCCGGGTCCTCTGGGTCCTGTAGTTCTCGTTCCGGAATCCTCGATAATTCTCAATATCGTGTTACACGCTGTTTACGACATGCCTTGTTCTCATTATTCACCTTCATTCGAATCACTCGCAGCAGCTCTCAATGCCATGACCAAGTACGGGATCTCGCTCAGAACACACGTCTCCTCGGCCACTTCTCTTCACTCCCTTCTTTTGTCACTAGCACCCATCTACCCGCTGGAGCTCTATGCGCTCGCTGCGTCGTATGACTTGTATGACCTTGCTGTCCCGACTTCGGCACACTTGCTCTCCTTTTCCCTCGCTTCACTCACAGATGAAATGGCCGAAAGGATTGGTCCCAAGTATTTGAAACGTCTCTTTTTTCTGCACTTTGGACGTGCCGACGCCCTTAAACGCCTTCTTTTGCCACCCCCTCACCCACATCCTCCTACCCCGACTTGTGATTACACTGAACAGAAAAGGTTGACCCGCGCATGGGCGTTAGCGTCCGCCTATCTTGCTTGGGATGCAAGGCCCGGTAAGTACTTGTAGGATGACGCGGTGCATCGGATTGACCCGGAGTGCGGTAGATTTGTCTATAAATACCATGGAATCAGCTCTTGCACCATTGGGAGACCAGCTGTCTTGCGAGCCCTGTCGTCAAGCTCTTGAAGTAAGGCTCAAGACTCTTATTTTGCAGTGGTCTGTGGTGAAGGTAATTGTTGTAATCCACCCCGTGGTTGACATGCTTAGTACTCTTCAGAGAACGATTTAGCCCAGCAAGTCGTTCGCTTGCCTCGACCGGAGTTGCCGGTCCATCGCATCCCTCGTCTCACCAATCCCTTGACAAAAAAACGACGTTCTATCAAATTACTTTCTCACTCCATTGCAGTTTTCGTTTCCCCTCATACTTCCTACCGAGTTTATCAGAAGTATATCATTTCCTTCTTCTCTGAGTCGACACACGCATGGACTTGACGCTCTCATACAACATCTGTATCTTCTAGACATTTTTTCACGTGTCCACACAGGAAGCCTGTGGTTGCGCATGTACACGAATGCGATATCAGTCAATACAACGTATATGAATATGTGCGCAGAGTAGTGCGAGGTTCAGACGGAGTGAGATGCTTAGTTCGATTAAAGACCCGGACAAGAGGTAACAGAGATTGGCAGCAACGAGATGTGAGCTAAAAGGTATTATCGTGTTCTGTCCTCAGCTAGAATGGCATCATTGAGCTCATCCAAAGGAGCCAATTCCTTCTTGTCTACAAGGTCGAACTGTGTAACGCAAGGCGAACATGAGCGAGAGGGAGCCGAGAGTTTAAAGAAAAGTACTTCATTGATGAACAAGAAAAAGTGACGATAACTAGTATTCAGGTGCGCTAGGCCAGAATTCTATCAATGCCCCATCTTGTATGTGGTGGCGAGTTGAACATACCTTCAATACCCAGGGCACAGATCTGATCAAAATGGTTGCTGTAAATATGAGCGTAGACACGGAATAATCTTCGGACGATGGTGCGAACAGTGTCCCTAAAATTACGGGGAAACGGGACGCCTAGAGTCGAAAGCAGATGTGACACATGATGGAATCTACAAGCGATCCATCGGTACCTATCTTATTTGGGAAGACGCTGTCGTCGTCCAAAATGTTCTGGGCCCAATTCATCAACGCGTCGACGTATTCTGGGGCTGGAAGTTTGGTAGGCCTCTTGTACTTGACGCCGTCTTCCCACAAGTATTCGTACCTTGGAAGCGATCAGGGATAGACAAGAGAGCGTACCGTCATCTCTCACCGAGGGCCTGCAGACATGATCGGACACTGATATGCGGTGTTAGGTTACAAGCACAGGATCGGCAGATATCTCGGACGTACCTCTTGTGGCGTACAAAACTCTGTCACCGTGCCGTACAGCATATTCAGGTGATTGAAGAAATCGACGGCTGAGCGCTGATGCATGAATCCTGGGCGCACAATCTACGTGGGGGTAAATCGGACACACCGTGAACAGCGAGCCATTCGTTCAGATCTTCGCCTTCGGGGAGCTGGACAGCAAGTCTCAAGTTGCCCGAACCCTTGTGAGGATCGTGGACGGCGTCAGAACAGACTGATACATGGGGCCGCTTCTCTGTCGTCTCACCAACGTAGCCTCTGCGTACTTGCGTAGCTGGTACTGCTTCGTTCCCTCAGGCACGTCCTTGCGAGGTTTGAAGGTGCGCGTCTTTCCACTATGCGATAAGGACCGCGGTCCTAGGTGTTAGCCTCACGACTGAAAGGACATGTAGTGGATAACTTACAGGCCAAAGAAGGACGACATCGTAGGGATGAACGAGGATGAGCGCAAGGCATGCGATTGGCGATGGCATTAGACTATGTTATGTAAGATCGAATGGCAGCCATCATGTACGCGACAGTGACATTGACATGGCTCAAGCTTCATCTTTTCAGCCGTACATCGGACGTACCCCCCACATTGCGTGTAACAGGATACAGTACGATAGACCAGTCAAAAGTAAACGACGCTCATTTTCCAACCCTTCTTGAGAGTGAAGTTGTCCAATGCTTCTTTTGCCGTCGAAGCCAGCTCGGCGGATTCGAAAAATGCCTGTGCCATTTTGACCTTTGCACCGTCGGCGTTTGGGGTCGGCGACTGCGCCACGTGTGTGGACAGGAAGCCTCGATACCTGTGAAATACTGTCAAACAAAAGGCGAAAGGAGAGCAAAAGATCACATACTGTTGGAAGAGAACAGAGAGAACATCGTCGGTTACTTCCTGAGGTAAATTCGTGCACAGTAGACGTGCAGACGGCTGTTGTATGGGCGCAGGCATGGTTTCTTCGGAAAAGGGGAGAAAATTAGCTGTGATGCACTTTTTGACAGTGCTGCATACCTAGTGGCTTATGCTGCACGTTTTCCTCGTCCTCATCGATCTCCATCTCTTCTTCGCTACCGTCTCCTTGTGATTTCTCCCGCTTTGCGCTGGGATGATCATCTGTCGCGTCATCATCTCTCTGTCTCTTGTCTGCAGAAGAGACAGTGATTTTTCCTATCTGTGCCGCTTCTGGTCGTGCGTGGACGGAAGTTGGGGGGACAAAGTTTGGATCCTCTCTTCGACATGTCGCGTGCGATTTTGACTTTGCATAGTTGATGCGCTGGATGGTCGTGTAAGCGTCAGGAGGGGCGATCAGAGGAATGCGACGTACCATCGGCTTGTCATAGAACACCATGCCTTCGCATGCCCTCATCGCGGTCGTCGCCGCAGCGAGATCGGTGAAGACGAGGAATGCCTGACCTCTCATTTTTGGGCTTTTGGACGCGACCACATCGATTACTTTTCCATAGGTAGTGAACAGTGCGTATAACTGGATGCGCAACTCGTCCTTGTTGACCTTGTCATTGAGATTGTTGATGTAGAGCGTCGTGTTTGGCTGCGAGAGAGCCATGTCGATCAACGCTCATCGCTGCCGCTGACCAACCAGGTGGTATCTCAATCTGGCAAGCAACTCTCACGCATCCTGGATAACTGAGCTCGTTGTGCTCGCCGTCGCGCTCGTCGTCGTCCTCCGCGTCCCCAGGTGCTCCACTTGGCCCAGTTGACCGCAAGCGTGTTTGTCGTCGCCAAGAACTATTTTGGTCGTGTTTTACTCCGAAAAACGTGACCAGGCAAACAAGCGCAAAACGGGATGGAAACGTTGCTTCGCTTCAAAGTCTATGAAAATTTCGACGCTTTCCTGCGACGCACCCAGATGAACAGCTTGCAGGTATCGCAATGGGTCCCCTCCTTTGTCGTTCCATTCATTTCTCTCTCCCACTCCACCTCCACGCCGACAGATACCGACTCATTCCATGATTCGGTCTACTATACCGCCGGAATCCTTGATCTCTGTCTCATTGTCTCGTGTATCGCCGTCATGGCCGTGTTGCGCGACGTTTTACGCATCTACTTCATGGAACCATTCGCCAAATGGAAGCTCACTCGTGACTGGCGAAGGTCACCACGCAGAAAGATCGTGAACGGCTCACCAGCTCAAAACGGCGACCCTCGTCACGGGAATGGTGATCATGCCCCTCTCACCATGTCACGAAGAGACGCGCGCAGGATACATAGAAGCATGTTGAGATTCGCCGAGCAAGGCTGGTCTTTCATTTACTACACCGTGAATTTCGCGTTTGGTGTCGTAAGTACCTTTTCATCAACGGGCAACAGTGTCTGATACTCAATTCTAGTATGTGCATCACAACCTTCCGACCCGAGTCCTGCACCCAAAGGACGTGTGGACGAAATACCCCCATATTCCCCTGGCTGGTGCCCTCAAGTTTTATTACCTCACCCAGACTGCCTTTTACCTTCATCAGGTATTGATCCTCAATGCCGAGGCCCGGAGGAAGGATCATTTCCAAATGATGACTCATCATATCATTACCATCATATTGATGGCCGCAAGTTACGCTTACAATTTCACGCGGATAGGGTGCCTTATCATGGTGTTAATGGACTGTAGTGATATTTTCTTGCCTGTGAGTACTCGATATATGTGGTTGCATGAATTCTCACTCGATGAACACCAGCTTGCCAAGATGCTGCGATACATTGGTCAATATACCCTCTGCGACGTGACCTTTACCCTTTTCCTGGTCTCTTGGTTCATTACCCGACACGTGTTTTTCAACATTGTCATCAAAGTTCTTATGGTGGACTCTCTACACCTTGTCTCTGAGTTGTGGGCGCCAGAAAGGGGTAATTATTTCTCCCCCGCCACACAGAAGATCTTCTGTGCCTTGTTGATTTCGCTACAAGTGAGTTGCGCGCGCTGATCTCCTTGTTGCAATCTCATCGTTGTGTAAAGATACTTCAGATGATATGGTTTGGGATGATATGCCGCGTTGCATATCGCGTTGTGACCGGTCAAGGGGCATCTGACGATCGGAGCGACGAGGAGGACGAGTAAGTACACCGTGGATAGCGCTGGACCTGGCTGACACCTACCATAGGGCAAGTGAGGGCAGGAAGGAGGAGTGATGGGAGTGTTTCGGAATACTAATACGCTACTTACATTTCATTAATCGCTAAAGGTTTCTGCCTTTGCATACCTCTAGACGCGCAATGCTGATATATACCCCTCATCTGGGCTTGTACATTGGGACACTTCCTTTTCTGGTTAACGTAGTAGTCCTTGTGGCAGTCCCGCAGTATTGAACTTGACTTTGATCGACTTTATCCTTGTCCACAACCACATCACTGCCATGATGACCAGCTTCATGTCGTACTTTGGGGGGAGACGAGACTCAAAGACGGTGGCCCGTGATGCCATCGTCACGATGAGGCAACAACTGCAGATGATAGAGAAGAAGGAAGACTTTCTGCAGAAGAAGATAGACGAGGAATTGAAGAAGGCAAAGGCCAACGCTGTCTCAAATAAAGCCGGTACGCTGCTTGCAACATCCGTCCCTGTTCGCTGACGAGCCTGGGCGTCGACAAAGCCGCGACCCAGGCGCTTCGCAGAAAGAAGCAGAGCGAGGCTGAGATGGAGAGGCTGAACGGACAACGTCTGCAACTGGAACAGCAGATCAACACGCTCGAATCTGCGAACCTCAACCTCGAGACTATGCAGGCTATGAAGACAGCTTCCGACGCCCTGGAGCAAATTCATGGCCGCATGTGGGTGTTTGCTCTGTTCCCCCCCTTGCCCCTCTTCCTGACGATACTTTTCACAGGAAGATTAATGACGTGGATTCGACGATGTCAAGGATTGCAGAGCAACGAGATATAGCCAACGAAATCTCAGAGGCAATATCTGCACCAATCGATCTGGTTGACGAGGTAATCCACTCTCCCTTGCATAGGCGCTACAGGCATTCACACCACCTGCAGGATGCACTCAAGGATGAACTAGCTGAGCTTGAGCAAGCACAGTTGGATGAGCGTCTAGCCGGTGCCGAACATGTCCCTGTACACATTCCTTCGGGTGCACGAGAAGCGCGTAAGTGCCAAATCCATCATCATTCGTACAGACCATTCACCCCTTTTGTTGCCCCGACAGCTAAACAAGTTGCTGTGGAGGACGACGAGGAAGCACAGTTGAAAGAGTTGCAGGCTGCTTTGGCGATGTAATGTCATAGTTTCGGATAGCATGTTTCGTCATCTACTACCAATATCCCATCACCTCCATTTAATAACTGCGACATTGACTTTGGGACGTGTTCTGAAGTGGGTAGTGTACAGGATAATCAGTATTAAATTATGCATCGATGGTTGGTTGCTAGGTTATGAGTGCAGTGGGGAATGCAGGTGCATGCAAGAAAAGAATGCGCAGGACAAAATGCAGATGATGACAGTGCTATGCGAGCTTTGATGATTGGACGGCAGTGTAACCAGTCATGACGAAAAGCCACGAAGTCCCAAAATTCTACGCACATCAGAAGTAAAGCGCAAGGAGTCGAGAATTGGTAGCAAATCAAGCAGAGCTTCGTCGTGAGGATCGTGAGTCCATCCCTCTATGGGTATACCGTTCGCTGTCAGGATTGGAATCAACAAAAGCTAAAGTCGACGTGTCACAAGACCGACCTTCATTGACGCGATAACTTATGGGTGAGTTGTCAACGAGGCAAACACGGGAGAGATCTTTCTCGATGATAGACAGATCTTTGGTATATGAACCATTTGGGAGCACCGTGCAGGACTAGGATGGTGATTGGAAAAGAAACGTTCAAGGTTGAACAACGCACCTCCCGAAAGAAGCGACGGGCGAGGATGCCACGTCCAGCGTCTAACCAGTCGATGACCGGATCAGCGTACTCCTGCATCGAGGCAGTATATACGACCAAGGTATACCATCCCGAAACCTACAATACGTCAACATCACGGGACAAATCCTGGAGCAAGAGGATATACTTTGCGGAGAAAGTAATCCACAAAAGGACGCTTGTATACGTGATACAATGTACTTCGATCACCGAGAACTACCTCGACTGTGTGGCCCTTGTTGCGCCTCCCAAGACCAAGAACACCGAATCCACCAGAGGATAGGGACATGGGCTTTGACGTCGAATGTATAAGCGTCTCATCCAAGTCAAGCACGAGGGTCTTTGGGAGATGGAATGGTGTCTTGTGGGTTGGAAAAGGAGGAGCAGTTTCGGCCAATGGGAGCGATGTCGATAGAGAAGTAGAAGCAGGAACAGGCGATGGAGGAGGAGTGGGGAGAGAAACTGTCTCTGGCTTGGGGTGAATTCCATATACGAAATGAAATGAGGCATCCAAGAGTGGTGATGAAGTTAGGGATGAAGAGGGAACCTGATGTGTTGCTGGTGGAACATCACGGGGATCGTTGTTGGTTGCGTTTCGCGGGTTCTGGTCATCGGGTTGGACGCCGTCGATTTCGCGGGGTATCCAAGAGGCCCACGCAGCGCATATTGTATTCCAGACAATAACGAAGACACGGACGAGGAAGAAACGTCTCAAGGTGCTCTTGAATCTGAGGGTTGGCTGTAATCTGACGGCTGGATCAGAGATGGATGGTGTCGGGAAAGGAATTGGCAAGAAACCAGAGGGAAAGGAGTAGGAGCGCCTTGGTCGAGCAGGACCGGAACACGGAGAATCCAAGGGTGGTTTGTCGGACCAAGGCGTAGTCCGGCTAGCGCTACCAGCGTCGGACCCACGTCGTCTCACGGAGGGTCGGTGTGGAAGAAACGGAGGACGAGCGTCGATGGGTGTGGAAGGAGGGGTGCGGGGGAGGACGAGGACGTCGAGCTGGCGAGAAAGTAGGGCGAGCGAGTTCATTGCGATGGGGGACGATGAGGACGAGAACAAGCGTTGGAATATTATTACTCGGTGCACGTGCTGACTACAGAACATATTTAATTGACCTCTTCTCTTCGTCTATTGTCCTGTTCAACGTTCGCAAGTGCTCTCTGAATACCCAACTCATCGCGATCGCACTCCCAGAACATGCGATACATATCCCATACGAATACCGGTATGTTGGCCCCCAATTTACTGGCCAAACATATCTGTCATGCAATGTCCGAGTCTGAGAGTCTCCCACAGGAGTCAGCGAAGGACTCACGACCCTGCAATATTCCCTAATTGCGAGAACCCGTTGACAAGTGACAGACACACCGCACGTTTCGATGGCGGACGCGGAAATGAATTGCCCATCCACGCATACATCACCGCAAATCCAGCATACGACTGGGCCATGAGGAAGCTGTCCCGACGCATTTTTAGCGCGATACTCCCGAAATGAACAGACATCCCTTACAGAGACACATAGCGCGCCGCTGTATTCATAGTACTGATGGCGATGATGAAGCCGATGATGCCCACGAGATATGAGCCAGCCATGTGATAAAACCGCTCTTGCTTCCTATCCGAGTGTCTGATCGTGATTTTTAGACGCGCTCAGGTCGCCTCAGGTCAACCAATTTACCTCGATACCCACAATGTCACAACCATCGCGAAAATGAAGGGTGGTGCAACCAGTAGGAGGGTCACTGTCGGATTATAACCAAGTGTGGCGGTCAACGTCGGGAAGTAGGCATTGAAAGATAGCGCAACGACTTGCGCTGCAAGCGCGAAAGCGAACAACCATACTTTCCAATCGGTCACAGCAAGGTGTAGTCCGTGGGCCCTTCCCCCCGTCTCCGTTTCACTCTCGTCGCCAACCCCGACGTCTTCTTTCATTCGTCTCAGAGCAAGTCGACGTTCCTCTTCTGTTAGCCATTGTGTACTGGCTGGAAAATCTGGGAGGATAAATATCGCACAAACTCCAACGAAGCAGGTCAGGGCGCCTTCTGTGTAAAACAACCACCTTTATCATGTGTTAGTTTTCCAGCAACTCACTTCTGGGACGAATTCACCTCCACGCTGCATGTCCAAGGACACCATTCATGCTCTCCAGAATTCCTGAAGCGATCAGGGCCCCAAATGCATTGCTTACGATGATCCCGCAACACAATATTGCCGTGCGCATTCCCACTTCATCCCGCTTGTACCTGTCATCAATGTTCGTGAATTGATTTCAATTGTACTAGCGCACCAACTGACCACTTCGAGATTAGGAAAAGGGCACCCGGAAAAAAGGCCGCTTCCACGAAACCGAGGAAAAATCGTGTAAGCAATACACCAACGAAACTGTTGCAGAATTTTCGTCACAAAGTTTCCCTGAATGCCGCGTGGTCAAACCCACTTTGTGGCGATGCCCGTCAGAGCAGAAATGACCCCCCAGACGATCATGCAACCGGGTAAGTAGAGGGACGGTCTTCTGATATAGTTCAAGAACATGTTACTAACATTATGAGTGGCATGCATTGACTATGGCATTGCGATTGTGTACTCACGAAGGGATCTGCATGATAATATAACCAACGTATAGGATTGACAACACAGTCGCGAACTGCTGACCCACAAGGTGGAGGTCAGTTGTGAGCCCCCGTGCGCGGGCCGCACTAAATCAAGTACATAGTAGACACTGAACCAGTTTTGGTGTGGTGCGCATACCCAACATTGTTTCTGTCAATCTACTCTCATCATCAGTCTGAAGCCGGAATGAAAACTGATGTGTGAGTTTACATAGTTCACGATGTAGATCACAACCAGGATGGACAGCCGAAGGTCGATTTTCCTCAAGAGCTTGCGCTCGAGCATTTGACGCGCCTCTTTTCCACCGAATTCGTCATCTGAATCGTCGGAGGATACATTGACATTTCCCTTCAATTTCAAATCCTTTTCGTCGATGCCGGGCAGCGAAAGAGACTCGGAGAGATTCCGAGACATGGCGAACCAGAAGAAAGTATTTTTCGACATGTAGTCAAGATCGGGCAAAATCGGTCATGAGTCGGCTGAACTGTATCCCAGGGACTTCTGTTCTTTCTACGGTCGATGGTAAGTAGGTAAAGAGTCCACCAAATGGGGTTTGAGCTCGCTATAGGTTTCTTCCTGGAATAACGACAACTGACGATGACGCACCAGTATGATCTGTGTATAATGGACTCGCCGCACTTTGGATCATGGAACAGTTGTCGACGACGCTGCCTGTGTTTCATCAATTCTTTCCATCGTCACGTTACTCATCACACAGGACACGATCTCACACTTAAGCTTTAGTGTACGATGCAATTCTAGCTTCCAACTATCTGTGTCGACCCTTGGATGACTTGAAGGATATCAGAGATCACCGCATCCTCGCGTCCCGCTTTCCAAACACCAGTCAACTTTCCGCTCCATCTAGTGCCTTTCCCTCCCCCTTTAGCGTTGAGTTTATCCTTTACCAACCCCCCTGCTTCCTTTACATGTTTCTCAGATGAGCCAATTATCAACACAATACTGGTTCCCATCACAGTTTGAGAGGACGACGTCGAGGATAAGACGACGAGGTATTGTCTCTCAGCGAGAGAAACCCCTGTAAACGTAGTCCCTATAGCAGACAAGAATCCAAGTGGATTGACAGAATCATCCACTCGATGCATGTGTTTCACGAACACTGGGCCCGATGACTGACCCATTTCCTCTGCGATGCCCCTTGCGATGTACTTTGCAAGTTCAGCCTCTAGGTCGTCAACCCGCTTCTCTGCTTTCTTGCGTTCTTCTATCACCTGCTCCACACGAGCTGGTACCTGAGGGGCCCCACAGCTAAGAGTCGCTGCGGTCGTTGCGAGCTGCTTGTGTGTATTGGTCAAATGCTCGATAAGCCGTGGTCCGGCAAAGAAATACAGTCTAGCAGAAGTCGTGCTCGAACGTGCAAGGGTCTCTGTCTGAGGGACTAGAAAGAGTTGCAGATTGTGCAAAGTGGGCCAATGGGTGCCGCAACAGCTGCAAGGCTTGCCTTAGTAGTGCTATCAGCTCAAGCAGTGTGTCAAGGACGTACGGATTCCGATCGATTTGGTCAATAACCACGACCCTCATAATTCCACCAGTGTAGTCAACAGGAATCGTCTTCGTAAGGTGATCTTCCAACTTCTCTGGTTCATCGGGTCTTTCCATTTCTTGAACTTCAATATGGACGCTGTGGCCTTCGAAAACATATCGATTTGCTGTGGTCTGAATACTTTGTATTTCGTCACTGGTCATGCTTCTTGCGAGTTCAACGTAGCATGGCGCAGGTGCGTCCGTCAAAGACCAAGAGAGCGTCTGGATATTCAGGTAATTCTCGAGCACAGCAGATAAAAGGTGCTGAGATGTGTGCATAGTCATCTGCATCGAAAAGCTGGTTATGATAAAAAATCAAATGAGATGTAGACACTCACATGATCGTATCTGCGATTCCAGTCAACATCTCCAAGTCTGACCAAGACTTTAGTTCCTGCTGCGAAGCGGAGAATATCCACCTCGGCATCCTCCACTCGTACGTAGTGGACGGCATATCCACCATGGCGCTTTGCATGCAGAACCTTCCAAATACTTTGGTCAGCGGTCTGGATCAACCCGGTGTCTGAGGGCTGACCGCCTCCTTCTGGAAAGATGATGGTGTCGTGCAAGATGAGCTCCAGGGTAGGAACTCTTGGTGTTGAAGGCGCGGTGTCCTTTTTCCCTTTTCTTCTGTCTTGCGTTGGATGTATTTGTGAAACCGAACAGCTCACGACAGTGGTCAACAGCTCGCGCAAGAGAGGGTCGCCTTTGAGATCAGTCTCAGTGGCGATCTACTTATCTTGTTCTCATTTCCTCACGTTGACATGCCAAGAGACCAACAGGGATGGGGATCTGGGGATCAGATGGAATTTGGAGGGTGGAGGAGACGACTCTGTGGTATGTAGAAGATGTGGTCAAAGGTGATAACAGAATCGCTGCGCCCGACATTCCTGTATGGATTTGAGAATAACGGTCAAAGGGAGTGTGGATTCAGTGACAGCCGCCGGCTATTCGGCGAGTCGTATGACCTCGGAATGCTCCGATGACCAACTTGCATCCGCATCAGTACCTTCAATGCCAGCAGACAGACAATATGGAGATGTTCGTTATTCCAGCCTCCGTGAGTCCTCACTTTACACTCTCTGCCAGGCGTCATTGAATGTTTGCCTCTGGAAGTTGCGGACTCGAGGGACTCCGAGGAAGCTGCCGCACCAGATTCGCATGAAGATGTCATCTATCAAGCGATGTTACACCTACCTCGCGAGCACCGGGAACGCATGGAAAAAAATCTCTTGAGGAAGTTGGATACTAGAATGTCAATATTGGTATTAATATACATTTTGAACTATGTGAGTAGTTTGTGTACTCACGTCTTAATGAAGTTCATGCAGCAGGCAACCATCTAGGTCGATCGTAATAATGCCGCGTAAGTTTTTCCTCGATGACATGGGGCGTTACGAGCTTTGATCTAACATGGTTGCCTCTGGCAAGGGCAGCAAGACTTCGCGGTTTTGAGGAAGATCTCCATTTGCGGGGACAGCAATTCAACAACATCTTGAGTGCTTTATATGTAGGCTATATCCTCATGCAGGTCCCTTCGTAGGTATCTATCACTGTTATTCTGCAAGCAATACGTGACTTGCAATGGCAGTAATATGTTTCTCGACCGTATTGGAAGACCCTCTCTATATCTCTCAGGGTGCATGGCTGTCTGGGGCGCTATATCTGTTCTTACAGGTAATATTGCACACCGTCCATCCTTTTCTTTGCTCATTGCTCATTATTCAGGTACAACAACCTCGTAAGTTCAATATTTCTTTACGTCGCCTCATCTAAGCCATTCTATGTGAAGATATACTGGTGCCATCTTGACACGATTCTGCATTGGATTTGTCGAGGCCGCATTTTTTCCTGGGGCTTTATTTCTTCTATCAAAGTGGTAAGTCATTCACGCTCTCAGCCTCGCCGTAGTGTTGCTAATTGTCGGACAGGTATAGACGCAGAGAGTTGGGTCAAAGGACTGCTCTCTTGTCTTGCGGTATCATGATTAGCAATGCGTTCGGCTCCCTCATAGCGTCTGCCATTCTTGATTCCATGGACGGTGTCTTAGGTTATGCAGCTTGGAGGTAATCCACACTCGACTTCTCAGAGATGTCCTTAATATATCTGGTTGCAGGTGGTTGTTCTACATCGAGGGAGCACTTACTGTGCTTGTCGCTCTCAGTGCAATCTTCATATTGCCTGATTTCCCTTCGTCACCCTCTCCATGGCTCACGCCTGAAGAGCTTGCGCTCGCACGACTACGAATGAAGGAAGATGGCTTAGTAGATGAAGGGGAAGTAGACCATTCGAAAGGGCAAACGGTTGGGTTAATGCTAGCACTTTCGGACTGGAAGGTTTGGTGGCTCTGCATTACACTGATGAGCATGGTTATTTCATTATCATTCAATATTTTCTTCCCCACATTGAGCGCAACCATGGGCCATACCCCAACAATGACACTTCTTCTATGCTCTCCCCCTTGGGCATTTGCCACACTCGTGGGGTTCAAAATATCCAGGTGATTCTGCGTCAATTTTCGTCTTCCTAGTTGACGCTAATGCATTGTCTAGACATTCTGATTTACACGGAGAGCGCTTTCTTCACATTGCTGTGCCTTTGCTCTTCGGCATTCTTGGGTTTTCTATGGCAATGATGAGCATGAACGTAGCAACCCGCTACATATCAATGTGGGTGCATTGTTGATACTGGATTCTATCTTTCCAACTATCTCCCAAGGTTCTTTATGGCCCAATCCTACACCGGTTTTATCGTTTTCTGGGCCTGGGTCAGTAACTCGATACCACAACCCCCCTCCAAGCGTGCTGTGGCCCTTGCATTCATCAACTCGTTCTCATCGCTTGGTAATGTGATCGGCTCGTGAGTAATTCTTCAGTCATGGTTTCAGCTAGGTCTCACATCTTCACAGCTATGTTTGGCCGTCTGCGTGGGGTCCCTCCTATGCAAAGTCGTGTGCAATTTGCATCGTCACAAGTGCCTTGTGTGTCCTGATGTCGTGGGTGTTCAGAGAGCACCTACGCCAACTAAATCAAGAGCTGGACGCAGAAGATAGTAGACTAAATAGACCCAAAGGCTTCCGATACTTGCTTTAAGCTGATTGACTCCTATGCAATGGGACCCGTTCGAACTCAAGTAATCGATTGTCTCGTTTTTAGTACCTGTTATAAGTTTTTGTACTGATGCTTCAAATTGGGCATGCAGGTGATCATGATATTTATATCAAATGAGACGCGTGGCGTCTAATGTGACATTTCGCTTCCATGAGCATCCTCAGACCCATTGCAGCAGGGTGGCAGTTTCGTCAAGTCAATGGCAGTCGGGCCACAAAAGACTGCGAGCAGTGGTTGCCAGTCTCAGAATTTCCTACAACGGTTCATGTCGAACTTTTAAAATCCAAGAGAATCCCAGATCCAGTGAGACTTCGTGGCGGATGTACGTTGGACGATATACTGATTGGTTTCCGAATCCCAAGTTCATAGGCTTGAACGAGTGGGAAGTACAATGTGATTGCTACGGGGCATTGATTTATCACTGTTGGATCCTTTAGCTGACTGTCGATACTATATCACAGGGATTGGGGAAGTTGATTGGGCATTCAAGAACACGTTCACCGTCACTGAAAAGGACCTCGCTGCTGCAAACGCGGACCTTGTTTTTGAAGGGCTCGACACATTTGCTAGCGTCACACTGGCAAGTGTTGTGAATCCAGTTCTGGAAAGGTTTCTCACAATGGGGTTAGAATGGCCATCATATCCTGAAGTACGTCGTTACCAGTAATTGCTCTAACCATGATTTTGAACATCGGTCAGCACCGAGAACCAGTTCATCGCGTACAGGACACCTGTGAAGCCACTCCTGAAAGCTGGCGCGAACGATCTGCTGATCACGTTTATCAGTGCGTTTAAGAAGGTAACGCATTATTTTCATCCCACACGAACACTGCTATACAAAGCTCCAGGGAAGGGAAATCGAGCAAGCCAATGGCAAATTCCAAGTATGGAACGGTGATTCCAGTCGTGTGCATGTGCGCAAGGCACAATACAAGTAAGTATTTCTGGTTGCCTTTTTCTCAGAAAGAAATCTGACAGAACCACTAGTTATGGTTGGGATTGGGGTCCAGTTTTGATGACCATCGGTCCTTGGAAACCCATCAAACTCCACACTTACGATATTTATCTTGCAGATGTCGACATCAGGATTTTGGTTTCGGAAACACTGGATGTGAAGGTGTCTGTCGACTTGTTGCTATCTGACAAATGTTCCGGCTCGGCATCCATCACTCTGAAGAACCCTCAAGGAGATGAAGTCACGGAAAAGAAAATCGGGGCAGAGTCCGGGAACGCTCGTGCAGAGTTCGAATTCTCCAGTGGAGAGCTTCAACTCTGGTATCCTGTTCACTACGGATCGCAGCCACTGTACAGCGTCGTAGTTGTGGTTTCCGATGCTGTGAGTTGTGATGATTTTAATACCTGATATCATTTTAACACGATGGTATGTAGACTGGCCAAATTGTTGATTCGAAGACGGAACGAGTCGCTTTCCGCCGCATCCGCGTAGTTGAAGAGGCTCTCATTGATCAACCCGGAAAAACGTTTTTGTTCGAGATCAACAATATCAGAATCTTCTGTGGTGGCTCGAACTGGATACCTTCGGATTCATTCCTTACGAGGTCTGTGGTTCTTTGAATGGTTTGTTCGTGTGTGTGATTTAGGATGGTTCTTAGGATGACGGCAGAAAAGTATCGCGCCTGGTTGCAGCTTTTAATCGATGGGAACCAGAATATGATTCGAGTTTGGGGAGGCGGTGTTTATGAGGCAGATATTTTTTATGACATCTGCGATGGTGAGATCCTAAAATGCGCTAATTCTCTGAGTCGGTTAATGTGGCTGGATATTGATAGAACTCGGCGGTAAGTCTTGGTATATTTGGGGTGGTAATTTCTCATGAGCTTCAAGTCCTTGTCTGGCAAGACTTCATGTTTGGATGTGGTCAAGTGCGCACGTTCCGATAGCCACCTTGCTTAAAGATTGAAGCAAGTCTAGTACCCGGCCTACGACTCTTTTCTGAAGCTCGTTGAAATTGAAGCAGAACAAAACGTCAAAAGGCTTCGCCATCACCCGTCGGTTGTGATATTTGGCAAGTCCTTCGCTTCTATGTCACATTAGCCAGTAATACTTAGTGGGGCATCGTGACAGCTGGAAACAACGAAGATTATCAGCTTGCGGAATCTCTCGATATTGTCGACTATTCCGATGAAACGTCCGACTTTCGCAAGACGAAATTTCCGGCTCGCTTTATCTATGAACGCACGTTGCCTTCCATTGTTGGCAAGTTCTGTGATGTCCACTATCACAGAAGTTCACCATATAGTGTCCCTGGGGTGGTTACTACTGATAAGACTCTCGGCGACTTACATCAGTGTGAGTGTTCTTAGAGTCCCACTGCAGTGGATCCAACATTGATTGATAGGGAATGTCTGGCATGGTTCTCAGGAACCGTGGCAGAACTGGGACATACTTGCTGGACGCTTTGTATCCGAGTTTGGAATGTAGGTATCTCCCCGATTCACTGCCTTGGGCGGTGGTTCACTTTCTGGAAGGGAGGGTTATCCAAACATTCGCACCGTTGATTATTGGCTCGGTGGGGACCAGACGGAACGATTTCCTCAATCACGGTATGTTGGGAACACCGATCATCGTCCTTTTTCTAAAATAACCTTGACAGCGTAAATAGCAATCACAACAAAGCTAGCGGATTCGAACGGCGACTTGAGGTAAACCTGAGAGATATTCATCACATGTGCTTCTTGTTCACTAGGCCATGGATAGCTTTATCTCGTTGAAAACTTTAAACATGCATTTGACATGGAAAGGTGCGTTATCTACGCCACACTCCTGAGCAAGCTTTAAGGCGGTTCCCACACAGCTACGTATACTATACACAGATCATGCAAGCCGAGACTCTTGCTTCGGCGTACCGCCTGTGGAGGCGCAATTGGCGTGGAAAGGGAAGAGAATACACTGCTGGTGCTTTGGTGTGGCAGGTGAGCGCCCCAAGGATAGACCTGATGCAATACTCTGACCATATCAGATCAACGACTGTTGGCCAACTACATCATGGGCGATCGTTGACTATTTCTTACGCCCTAAACCCGCATACTTTGCGATTGCGCGCGAACTCCGTCCATTTACGGTGGGCATGAAGCGCAAGGAGAACACAACATTTCTCGATGAATTATCGGCGGCGGATCTCGAAATCGAGACTATCCTAGAAATCTGGGGCACGAACAGTACTCTCTCTGAGAAAAAAGCCCGCTTGGAGATCACGTTCTTTGAGCTACATTCGGACTGGACCCATTGCTTCGCCGAGGACATCGTATTGCAAGCAAATTCGAGCACTGAACTATTCTCTGGTCCGCTTCCGGGTCAGCCCATTCGCACCAAATCGAGTCAGGTTCCTCGTGCGATAATTGCTTCTGCCCGTCTGCTTGACGAATTTGGAACTGTTCTCGGACGTAGTTCGAACTGGTAAGTCGAGATTCGGCCACAAGGTTTTGGTTTTATCAGCCTTACGTCACGGCGTAGGCCAGAGCCTTTTAAATTTATCAAATTCCCTGCTATCAAAGATCTGGGGTTGGTTGTCCAAATAGGTGACGACGGAGAATCTGTGCACCTCTCTACCGAGAAACCCATAAAAGGTATTGTTCTGGACGTTGAGGGTGAGGATGCGAAATGGAGCGATCAAGCCATTGATCTTATCCCGGGAGATCCCCAGGACATTCGAGCAGCTGGGCTCAATGGCAGAGACGTCAAGATCAGGTTCCTCGGTGATGGGACGGCGTGATATCACCATGATGTATGTAGACTACCCAATTCGCAGTTGTGTTGGTTTGATGTTCCATTCCGGAAGCATACCCGTTGAAGAGATTCCGTTATTTATTATTAACCACCAGGGAAGACAATAGAGTTCGTAGACAACCAAAAACCCAGGAGCAAAAACGACGTCAAGTAATTTACAGACAGTACCGCGCGAGTACTGCAAGACAGGAATGCAAGGAAAAAGCAAAGGAGATTATGGAGACAGTCTAAATCTGATTTGGAGAGGGCATGTGCTAGAGGGAGATAGACCTAAATAGGGATAATGCAAGTCAACAAACGCACAGCAATGCAGGACGGGTCTCTCTCGAGGGGGATATTCCGGGGCAGGGGTAACTCAATAGTATGTCTTGAGATAACTATGACGCATGTGACCGAGGAAGTGTCACATAAGGATACATCTGCCGCCTTCTGGCTGGTCAGTTTGGCTATGTGGAGAACGTTTCTCGATCTCGGCAAGACAGAGTTCAAAGACCTTGCCTAGAGACTGCTTTTAAATGAAAAGGCCAAACAAGGGGCAATGTGTACGTACCAACGTTGACGTTGTTCTTTGCACTTGTCTCCACCCATGCGGCCTTGTTGGATTTGGCAAGTTCCTCGCCTTCGTTGGGCTGAACCTGTCTGCTATTCGGACTAAGAATGAACGTGTTGACAATGAAGTCGACAAAGCAAGGTCGCCATGCAACGACGGATGCAACAAACATACCTTGATTGTAAATCCGTCTTTGCACCCACAATCACGCATGGTATGTCATTCTTTCCACAGAAATCGAGGATCTTGTCATAGACGATCTTGATCATCTCAAAGGACCTCCTGGAAGTGACCGAGTATACTAAAACATAGCCATGTATACCGATGGCATGCTTGGAATTGAGAATCGAGTATTCGTCCTGGTAGAAACAAAGTTGGGTATCGAGCAAACCGGCCAATGTGGGTTACGAACCTGACCAGCGGTGTCAATGATGTCACAGTCGTATTCGACGCCCTGGTAAACGACGCCCTTGGAAAAGGTACTCTCGATGGTTGGATAGTAAGCTTCTACGAAGTGATTTTCTATGAACTGGACGACAAGGGAAGATTTCCCTAAGGACTGTTGAGTGAGGGTGGGGTGCGTGCGGGTGGAAGCTGCGTACCGACTGAGCGGGAGCCAAGAACAGCGATTTTTCTCTTTCTCATTGTGCTGGCGGCCATATCGGAAGGTCAAAGAGAAAAGGAGAGGAGTATAAAGCAGAGAAAGAGAATACAAAAAAAGTTGAACGAATCTGCCCGAAAAATGCAAAGGTGGAGACCCCAAACCGATGCTCGCGTTTACCGAGCCGACTGAGCGGGGAAGAGGAGAGGAGATGCCAGAGTTGTGGACGCAAGTAAGTTGGAGGTAGTATGTAGACAAAGAAGGGAAGCGTCTCGAGTTTTATATGAATCTCCACACTCAAGTAAGCCACCGCTCGACCGTAATTCACGCAATATTTTTCAGGAACATGCCCGCTGTTGATGGCGAGCGCTTTGGGAAGAGTAATAGGGTTGCTTCTATAACGTTGTTGGTGGCACTCCATCTCCACCACAAGTTTACTAGCCTTCTGAACAGCCGGACGATCAGTAGTACCAACACACGATAAGGCGATGCCGTAACCAAGTCGTGGTACAAGTCAAAGGGTCTCAAACAGCACATCCCACCCCAGCCCTGGTTGTAATGACACACGCCTGCGAAACACCGCGGACGAATCACACCGTAGAGCGTAACACGCTCTCAAGCTTGGGAACATTCGATGCAAGGTTAAGCGAATACAAATAAGAAACACCACAGCCTCATCCAAATCAACAACCGGTGCTTATAGCCAGATAGTTACTCTGTCAGAGAGTGACATATCGGGAAGAGTCAGACACCAGTCACATGACACAACAACGGTCACGTGATGTCTCGCGTTCAAGTTGGCTTTGCAACGCGCACTTTATCCGCTGCCTACGATGTTGTCTACCTCTACCCCAAACGATTCCCCCGCTTCCATCCAGCCAATGCACAACCCATCCCAAGCAGCCCATGTCGTCGTCCCACAGGCACCCCTTGGCAACACAACCAACGGGAAATCGAGTCAGCCAGGCATGGGCATGAAAGCCCTCCTAGCAAAGAAGATGGCAAAGTCAAAGTATGTCCATTTATCATCGAGTTTGCTGTCGCTGACCCTCTCCAGCAACCCAAAGTTTGTCTCGCCAACCGATAACATGGTGACCCCAGTCACACAGAAGCTCAATGCTGCCAAACAAAAGCGCTTTGCAAAGTATGTGATAACAATCGATCTGATGAACGTAACTGATAGTCACTTCACCAGGGGCGCAAGGCCAACGGGTAATCTTTTCTCGAACAAAGAGAAAGAGCCGTTGGAAGAACAACAAAGCGAAAGCGACCCCGAACCATCCGACTCAAAGTCACCGACAGCACTTGCGCTTGAAGACGCCAACCCGTTTGAGTGATGTCGATGAATCGGTCTCTGTATCATTGGTGAATGGACAATGTTCTGTAAGAGCGTAATGAATCCCGCATATCTGTCGTACCATTGAGTTGTGTTGCTAAGTTGTCGCTGAATCTCTTGTACTCGTTACTAGACTTATGCCTATGATTATTCCCACGCCTGCCTCGTTTCATCTCTTGATCTTACCATCAACATGTCCGACGAGGATATCGAGCCTCTGACTCCTAATACAATCGTCTCTGCCCAAGAGATTGACGACGTAGTCTCTCAATTCAGATTGTTTAACAGACGACTTCCACAACAGTCAGTTTTCCCTGCGTCGCCGCTTGCGCTGCGCTCACATCGCCTAGGAAGATAAACAAGTTCGTCAGCGAGCTTCCCAAGATAACGCACGATGATCTAGTTACTTCTGGTCGGCAAGGCAAGCATGCATCGGTACCTCTTTACCCCTACTCATGGACGCGTCATCATAGATGACGTTTGCCCCATATGTTTCAACACTTTTCTAGCTACCCTTGCAGAGGAAGAGGTAGCTCATGCCATGGACTCCCCTGCTCATCCTGTCGATCAGCTTGGAGTCACAAAGTTGCAAAACACCTGTGGACACATATTTTGCCGCAAAGAGTTGCGTGTGCTCCACGTTTCCTTTGCCGTCACGCATGTTAATGTTCCCTCAGCATAACCAAGTGGATAACTGAAGGGGTTGGTCGCGTTTATTCCCTTTCAAACCACTGTTTACCTCTGCCAGCAGCATGATTCTTGCCCGGCCTGTCGACGGCCACTGGTCACAGACGAGGGACGTCGGGAAGGCGGCCTTTCACCTCCTGGAGAGAGCTGGATACGGCCCTGGATCGTTGACCCGGCTTTGGTCGCGAGGGAGACTCGTCTGCCTGCTCATATTCCAACCTTAACAATTGATGTGCTCGGCATAGTTGAGAGTAATCGACATCAGTTTACTGGCATGTATTCTTGATGTTGTAATAGTGGTAATGATTATATCCATGTCTTGTTTTCAAGTACCCTTCTGTCTATTCCACTCGAGGTACAGACAAAGATACTATATGAATGGTAAATGATCATGGCGAGTAATGTAAAATCGAATGTCCAGTGGCGAATACCGAATGCGAACGCTGGTTATCAAGGAAGGTAGATGAGAGCTGATCTGAGTCCATGCAAAACAAAAGTGCATATCCGTAGTAAGATTCTAATCCTCTAATTTCTCCTGCAGCACCTGAAAAGGTTGCGTTTGAACCAATACCACAAACACTACATCATCTCGTCAGTACGTGGAAAGACCCCATCAAGAAACTACTTACTCCAGCGAACCGCACAGCGGAAAGGAGGAATGTGGAGTACAAGATTACGGCGAAGTAAATATTTTGCTTCGTTCGCAGCTCATTTTCGTCCAGAACGGCGTCCTGCGCAGACGTAAGACCGTTGATGTTTTCAATCGCAACCGCCAGCCCAGCGTTCGTGAGCATCCAGAATGCAACCAGCCGTGTGCGGAAAGTCTTGTTCTGATCGTCCATTGTGGGCTTCTCGATGGCCTCTTTCACGTCGAGCTTAGTCACGGCACGTATAACAGTTTCTTTGAATGCGGCGTCTACATCTTCCTGGATCCGATGTGTGTCCTCGACAACGGGGGCATCAGTGTCCTTGCTCTTTGACGAGGAGACCGATGGAAGTGCTTCGGCCTTGTCGCTGCCCTTCGTACCCCAAGACACCTAGGGAGCGTGTTGGATGTGTGTACATGCATGGTCAGTTGACTCACATCATGCAAGTTACAGAATGCGTATACGTTGAGGACATTCGTGAAACTCGGCGCTAAGCACAGATATTGGAAGAAGCTGGAGAACATATGCCAGGGGTCTCGCTGCAATACTAGTTCATGAACGATTCCACCCAGAAAGCGTGCAACTTACGTAGAGGAAGGATGCGATCAAGTAGATCCCTGGAGAAAGATCAGTCTAATGGTCCATTCCACAACAGCAACCTACCAAACGTCGAAACCATTGCAGCGATCAATGCACCAACTGGCGGGGTGAAAAACGTCAAAATCACTTGCGCGGTGGTCTTGTTCTTCAATTCATTGGGAATATTCTGAAAGAAACATGTGAGTTATTTACAAAATAGAGTGAGCTATGTACTTGCCGCGAACGCCTTGATCGTTAGCCAGAACGAACAAATAAGTAGGTAAACGGCCATGAAGGCATAGACCCTGCAAAGGATAAGCGAAGAAATGGGTGTTTACAATATACAACAGACCAAAGAGTTACGGCATAAGCAGTTCGTTCACCTTTGGGCCTATTCCCGAGCGCAAGGACAAACTAGAACAAGAATCGGTTGATTGTGTATACTTTCCGTGACCACGTGACTCACTTGTAACGCAAGGAAAGCCAGGTAAATCCACTTGAAGGCCAGATTCACCCAATGAGTCTAAATGACTCGTTAGTATCACGAAGACTCGTAAGATGACTACGTACGACGTCGGCAGTACCAAAAATGATAATCGACTGTGAAGGTAGCAGGTCGATAATAATACTGAATGTCAACCAAATGTTGGCCAAAGCAAACCACGAGAATATCAACGAGAAGACATTATACTGAAAAAGGGTTAAGACCGGAAAGTCACGAAAGAAAACTACGCACCAGGGCCTGGATGTGGAAGAAGAACATTCTGATAATCCCGTGACCCGAACGGTAAAGCTGGAAGAAGTTCACCAAAGCATACTAAGAAAAATTTGGATCAGGTTCGACACTCAAAGGAGCTAGCCCAGCAGATTAAACACTCACAACTGAGGCGGCGAAGGAACCATTTAACCAACGACGACGTTGGCCAATCAATTCAACTGCGGTCTCTGGAACATCCGTCTCCGCTTTCGAAGGCTTCACATAAGTCAGAGTCCAGCGGTCGCCGGCTTTCGCCACCAACTCGAAGCACAGAATACGATCCTCGGCCAAGAACATGTTTTTGGTGAAGATGTTCATACCATAGATACCCTTCGCACCAAGACGATCGGCAAGCGAGTGATCACCATGGAAATACTGCTCAAGGGGCCGCCCAAGGATTGCGCGGAATCGGTATGCGGAGAATGCACCAGGAAGAACAGATACATAACCGAAACTACTTTCGAGTGGTTTATCTGTCGGCAAGTGTCAGACATACGCATAATGAGTAAATGCCGGAAAAGATTACCGAGAATGTTGGACATCTTGTACTCGAAATTCTGTGCTGCAACCAACGGATTCAGAAGCTTCCTCCCCCCTTCAATCATAGCATGAATTTCGCCACAGCATCCCCCTAAATGAGGGTCGTTGTAGAAGGCCTCCCATAGGTAATAGAGAGATTTATGCCCAGGTTTTGTTCCGGCGTCAATGAGGATACAAAAATCGGGCTAAATGATGAATCAGGAGATAGCTTAGGAACATGATCAAATTCCGTGCCTTCAACATGCGTCCGATGGCATTGAAGAGCCAGCGATGAGAATTGATTTTCTTCTGATTCTTGGCCTTCAACACTAAAATGATTTGAACGGGGACCAAATTATTGGGATCATTCTCGTGAGGAAGAACCAATTGAGGGGTCGCATCAACAGAAAGTTGGGTAGTATACTGCAGCGTGGCGTCAGGGACCGTTTGCCTCACTTGGGGACGGACTGACCTCAAAAATGTGAGCAACGGTATCTTTTCCATCTACCTGCTTCTTCATGACACCATCCTGGTATACACCCACTGTAGCCAAGAGATCAAGAACGCTCTTGTCCATTGGCTCCAGACCATCGACGATAAGGGCGACTACAATCCTCTGCCAACCTGGCATACCTTCCTCCGCTGCTCGCCGCCAATACTTTGACTGCTTTGTCTTGCAGATATCGCGAATGTTCAACATGACGCCATGGAGGGTACGGGCATAGAGCGTTTTGTCTTCATTGTAAGAGGTGACGGCGATGAGAAGGTCAGTGTGACGGTTGTAGAGTTTGGGTCGTAGTGACCACCCATCAGCTTCGGAAAAGTCATCCGGATCGACTGTAGCTGCACTGTATCGCATGTGACTGTTTCAAAGTTTCATTAAAATCCGAGAAGACCAATAGGAACAATATGGACTAACGAAAATTCCGTTGTACTGGTCATTGCGTATTTTGCTTCGATCGCACTATGAACTGGGGTCGGGACTGGGTATTCGGTGATGAAGTTGCCCTTGGTAAGCTTGACTTTGCGGGTCACGCCACGTTTGATTGTCTGTCGACGTCTCCACGCGGTTTCAGCTCCGTTGGTGGATTGAGACATTGCTGAACTCGGGCGAGCGTAAGGGTCTCCATATGCGGATGGATCAGCGGGGCTGAAGGAATCACATGAGTGGAAGACATGTGTCATGGAGACAAGGGTACGACTTACCCTGGGGGATAATAACTACCCGCGTTGTAGCTCTCGCCTCCAGTCAAGGGAAGCTTTTCAGCATAGTCTTCGTCAGCATAGCCAGCAGCGCCAAACTCGCGAGGGAGATTGGTGGTGCTCTCGAAAGGCGAATTGGTGGCACTGTCGTACGTCCTCGGTGGAGGCTCTTGAAAATGGGTTTGGCGGGGGCGATCAGCAAACGGATCGCCGTACTCGCCTTGAGATGGGGAGGACATAAGAACGAGAGATGGGTATGACTACCGAAGACTTGTGACGAAGAAAAAACTTTGAAGCACCCGAGAAGGAGGTCGTTGAGGGCCCAAGCCTTGGGCTTCGAAACAACGGGTTTTGTTCCAGTCAAAAAGTAAACAGGCGATGTTATACACTGCCAGTGTGCGGACCTCTGTCACCGCTCTGCCACCCACGCTCAGAATTCCGCTTGAATTTCACTGAAAATTATTCACCCGCAAACATCGGCGGCATGCCAGTACAATGTAGCCTTGCACAGGACCCCGGATGTCTCCCTCGCCGCAGTCACTCGGCACGTATTTATCGCCGCTGAAACTTAACAACCAAAACCGCCCACTACCATTTGGAAACGATCATGAGGTCCCAGGTCCATACAATGCAGTACAGCGCTGCTCGAACGCTTTTACCATAAGTTTCGAAACCTGCCCAAAGAATGTCATAGACACGCTGGCATGCATTGGGTTCGCGAATGCAAAGGCAAGGTCCAGCGTGACCAACGTTGGTCCCTGGTCAGGCAAAGTAACTCTCCTCGCTGGGACATCTTGTGACACAGAGCAAGAAACTGATTGCAAGCACCAAGTCGTAGTCAAGGACTTGAATAATGGAGTCGACGATGAAGCCTTTGCCTGCCATATACAAGCATGAGGGTTCATGACACAGAAAATCCAACCGGAAAGGCTATACCTCCACAGACTCATGAGGTTTGCATGTCACGGTACTGACATAGCTTTCCCTGAACGCAAGGAAGCCTACGGTGAGCTCAGCTTCCATCACCGTTATTCCGTCCTGCGACACCTTGCTTTCAAGAATCCGCGAACCAGCACAATAGGGCACGAAATTTGAATACGACTCTACATCCGCAATGATTTTGTAGAGATCACTGCGCCGGTATCTGTGTGAACTTGTGTAAGAGATGCACAGTATTCATGCACAGTAACGTACGGAAGGACTTTCCGCTCACGATAACTTTGGGTTTCCAACTCGTGAGAGCTGTTCGTGAAAGAAAAATTGTCGAGGCCAAAGAAGGCTCTTCGTTGTTGTGCTGCACAACGGGTAATCGGCGTAGCGCGTTGAAGGGCTTTCAACATTTCAACCTCGCAGAAGTTACCAAATCGGATATGTCGACAGTACTGACGCCGAGGCGGTGTCCCACATGAGTTGCAGGGACCAAAGCATCGAAAACAGAATTCGTGGGGCTGACACTCGCTGCGGATACCACACAACGATGCTAGCAGGGACTAAGATTGCAAACGAGCAAATTGTAAAGTGAGCCAACCCGATTGGCCCGATCACATATGACGTTGGCAGGTTGGTGGATGAAATTTACGACCACCAAGAACAGGCGAATAGGTTGCTCATCGACATCTCCGTACCTAGTGAACAAGATCTAGGTAGATCGCCATCACGTAGAACAAAATGCATATTTATGAGCAGGGCCTGGTGAAAACGAGGTTTCACCCAATCACATTTTTCAGAACCGACACAAGGATATCTCGTCGCACTGCAGGTTAGACGCAATGAAAACATACTCATCCAGCAAACTCTGCATTCTCAGTACAATCTCTTGCAATCTGCAATGACTTTTTAGTCCCAGTCCAAACTATACGCAAGGATCTTACATGTCCTTCATGCCCACATTTGTAGCAGGTCTTATTCTTGTTCGCTGCCCCGTCTGCAAAAGGTGCACCCGGTGCAGCGAGGCAGTCCCTTGAAACATCTTAGATCAACGTGTTCATAACCACACCGAGTAATTTCTACCTAGCCATGTGGTTCGGACCTCCACAGCGATAACACTTTACTGGAGGTAAAGTCGATGTATTCAAAGCACGTCCCGGGGGCGGCAGTCGGGATACGAATCCAATGCCAGCAACCCCTGCTGCTCCACTAGGGCAATTGCGGGCGATGTGACCAAAACGCCCGCAATTCTGGCGAGATCAATCAGGGTATAACATTGAGCGGATTCGGAGCGAGCTCACATAACATTTCTGATTTCCGCCCTGGACCCTTAAATTGGGGCATTCGGCTTGAATGTGTCCTACGCCGCCGCAGGAATAGCATTGCTTAGCTGCGACGCTTCGGGGTGAGGGACAGGCTGAGGATTCGTGTCCTGGTTGGCGACAGTTGTAGCAGAGACGTTGCTCCGAGGAGCAGTTCTCAGCAATATGGCCCACTGCATATTATTCACCATCGAAATCAGAAATATCTTGTAAGATCTGATATATGCACTCACGGTTTCCACACTTGAAACATCCCTTGCGCGAAAACTGGTACGCCATATCTAGAGATCCGGACCTGGCCTACCGTTAAGAAGGGATATTAAGATGCTGTGAGGACGGAGGGGTTGGACGCGCACGACGAACCTCTTCTTCCCACTTCCGACTGACCACTTAACCTCTCAACCCACCTCGGAGGATGAAGATGTCGATGGACGGTTTCAAGCCGCCAATGGGGATTTGAATCCAGTTAGAGTTCACAATTTCACCTGCCCTAAATCAGAGACCCTGTGGCGTATTTGATCGGTCCAATGTCCATGCAGCGGGCTGTTGTGAGCGAGATGGACAGCGCGCATTAATCATCCTAGAGTACATGCAGGTCATGGTCTGGAGCTTCATCCTGGTGCGCCATTTCCGTTGTATATTTCCGAAAAATCTTGTTGATCTCTACTCCGCCCATCGATAGCAAGGCTCATTCTAAGATGAGTTGTTCACCATGCTGCCTCTGTTTCGCTGACCTTATAAATAAAATGGTGTAGAAGCCTTCTTTCTCTGGGACCCACAATCCCCCCCGGGGATCATCTTCGTCACGCAGGTAATTCATGCCGTATCCTTTACCACACCGGTACTGACTTGGAGATTGTTCTACTATATATACTTAGGTCCTGCCTCCCAGCGTGGAGCCGACCTTAGCGCGCTCGCATCCATCGCGCTTCTTGTGAGGGTGCCGAGCGACTTCCCCGTCAGGTTTGTATCTGCTGTTTGCTTGGTCCAATCATGTCCTTACAGCCCGCTGTACAGAACATGTTCTCTCGTGGACGCCGTTCCACATCCTCGCAACAAGTGTCGTAACGAGCGCCCTAAGCACGGCTCAACGTATGGAAGGAGGAGACTGCGTCAATGATCCTAGGGTATGGGTATTCTTGCCGTACAGATTACCTTGTGTTTTTCGCAGGGGATGGTCGAATTCGCTCGGTCATGCTTATTGAGCTTGACATGCGGATTCCCTATCAATGATCAATCGATTGCGATCTGTAATGTTTTCTCGGGTCGCAGCACTAAAATTTACGGAATGCCAATGCCCCTTTCCCTCATGGCAGCCACCCGTTCTACCTGACGATCTGCGAAATATCGTGATTGTTGTGACCCAAAATACAGGCTGATTAATTCTAACCAGTCTTCGTGTTGGACCATGACAACAAAATCCTGCTCTTTTCAGTATGTATGCTCAAATGATTGGAATGATAGCGACAATATCACAGATCCACTAGCAAGACTATCCATCCTTGTACTTACCATGACTCAAGTTGCACATGGTGCGGCGGTGAGATCATTCCATACATATCGGGGCGCCTGCAACTACTGTCAACACCGTTTCTCTTCAGCATGGTGCAAATGGATGCACTTTCTCGCTTGAGACCTGGTCTCCACTAATGAATCCTTTCGGTGACTCAAGATTGGCACTGCAACATTGCAAATGTCACGTCAGCACCTGCCACACACAGCACACAGTCCCTAAAATAGCTCTGCTTAATGGCAATGCGGCACGAATAAAAGTGGAGCCGGAGCCTGTGATTATAGTTGGGCTTCTTATTTAAGTTCTTCATAACTTTTCACTCTCGCTACTGATATTTTATTTTTGTAAATACTAATAATTGTGTCGCAAGATCTCACAGGCCTACTTTCAAGTGTAACGAACCGTTTCAAAGTTCGAAATCTATGCCATACATTGGGGGAGAATCAGTCTGGACTGAATCAAGTAGCATCAGTGACCTATCGGTGACATCCCGTGACCTGCCAAACACCCTTCAGGTAAGCAATATCTCATCGATCCCCATTGACTCCGGTTGAATGTTATGTACCTTGCTCGGACTTGAGATTTGGACGCACGGGAAGCTTGATTACTTGTATTGTTTTCAAATCGATGCAGGAAACAGTGGCGAAAAAGCACGCCTTCAGATTCTGAAGGCCGGCCCTGTGCTCAACTGAGCGTTTGTTGCGGCAATCCATCCTTAAAAAGAGCAGGAATGGACAATTTTATGTCGTTGCAGACGATATGCGGTGCATGGCATCCAGGCATGGGATGGGATGAAGGCGTCTCAAGCAATTACTCATCCAGGCGAGCTCGGCCCGGGTCCTGTCCTGGCTATTTCAATGTTCCGCTCAAGTTCCGCCATTGCATCGCTTGAAAATCGCCAAGTATAATATGCAAGCGAACTCGAATGACTCACCGTACACATTGCGCAGTGGACAAATCCATTGAATGGGACTTCCACGCCATAGACTCGCAAGAATTACTCCCTCTATCAGCCGTTGGCTGGGCTACCGCTCTTCCTTTCCAAAACCTCTATCGTCCTATGTTGTCGCCTTTTGGTCCTTCATCGCTGCGTTTTGCGGAATGTCCGTGATTCAGGCTACCTTCCGAGCGCATTATTTCACACAACGGGAAGTCTCATCTGTAATCGCTAGCTATGTAAGAGTTGTATTTTTCTTTTCAATTTGCACTGACTTCGGTGCACTCTTCACTAATGTCATCTTCGCTGCCACAGGGCGCATCAGCTATCTTGATTTATGGTTCTATCGATAGCCCTCTGGCTCAACCCAGGGCACTTATTGGTGGCCACTTTATTGGTGCACTGTTCGGTATCTGCGTATCCAAGCTATTCCAACTTCTACCCCCCGAGCGCTACACCGAGTTGCAGTGGCTGGCTGGGTCCCTCTCAGTCTCCCTCACCCTCGTAGCCATGCAATTCACCAAAACGGTTCATCCCCCCGCCGGGGCAACGGCCCTCCTTGCAGCGGTCAATCAGCAAGCCATCGATTTATCTTGGTATCTACTCCCTGTCGTTCTTCTTTCGTCCACCCTCGCCCTCGCCGTCGCACTTGTTGTCAACAATATACAATGCAGGTATCCTGTGTTTTGGTTTACGGCAGATATGCCGCTTTCAGCCACGCCACCAACACCCTTGAGCAGCCTGGAGGATGGCAATATCGATTCCCCCAAAGTAGACAGCATACCCTAGATGTACCTGTTCGTTGGTCTCTCGTGCTTTCCTTCCTGCGACTCACAGCAGTTACATCCCATAGAGCATTTGGTACCTGGAATATCGCAGCGCATGTAACTTGATATAAAACGTGCTTATCGGCTAGATCCACATTAATGTTTAATGAATACCATGGGGCTTAATCGTCCATATCAGTCGACCCTTGACCCCGTGTTCTTCAAGTCAGCTTCGCTTCCCCCTTTGCCCAGGGTTGGAGCAGTAACCCTCGACGTGTTCACCACTCCTGTTTGCTGCACGTCATCTCCGTGCCTTGCGAACGTGGCTGCATGTGCCCAGTCTTGCGCCACGAATCTTCAAGTTGCCCGTAACCCCAACAGACGCTAGAAAAAGAGTTGAACTGCTCTTAGATTGTATTTCCACTCTTTCATAGTCATATCATGTCCC
The DNA here is from genome assembly GCA_038093375.1 of Xerocomus brunneocitrinus. Classification (NCBI taxonomy): domain Eukaryota; kingdom Fungi; phylum Basidiomycota; class Agaricomycetes; order Boletales; family Boletaceae; genus Xerocomus; species Xerocomus brunneocitrinus. Next base: position 15,462 of record JBBPSB010000069.1, on the reverse strand, counting down.
CGGTGAGTGGATTGCTTTGGTTCGGTTCAATGCAACTCATGAGTGATCTATGAGCAGGTAAGAATTCCTTCGCGAGAAGAGTATCTTCTCCTGGCCAAGGTTGCCGAAGAGGCGGAACGCTATGAAGGTGCTGTTGGTTTACTCATCTTTCAGAACATGAACGATCATGGGTTACTTATGCTGTTGAAATTCAGACCTGGTGGCGCAAATGAAGGGTCTGATTCAGACCTATGGTGCCTTGACTATCGAAGAACGCAACCTCCTCTCTGTCGCTTACAAGAATCTCACGAATTCCCTTCGCGGTAGTTGGAGAATCATCGATTCTCTCGAGAAACTGGAGAAAAGTCGATTGATAGGGCGCCAACCCACGCACCAGGTGCAGCTAATTAGCCAACAACGTAGTCGTGTCGAGAACGAACTTGCCGAAGTCTGCAAAGACATCGTAAAGGTACTCGACGACTATTTGTTGTCGACAGCCGAATCTGGCGAGGAGACGGTATTTTATTACAAAATGTGAGAAAGACGCGTACGGTGAAACACTTTAGCTTCGATTTGTCCTCACTGCTCATACAGGAAGGGCGATTACTTTCGTTATTTGGCCGAGTTCGCACAGCAAAGTGATAGGAGCAGCTATTCAGACCTCTCCCTCGCTGCATACAAGTTTGCATACAAGCACGCTCTGGCCAAGCTCGAGCCGACACATCCCACGAGACTGGGCTTGGCCTTGAACTTTGCCGTGTATTACCATGATGTCCGCAAAAGCCCAGAACGTGCTTGTCACCTAGGGAAGCATGCCTTTGACGAGGCGGTCACCTGCTTGAACGAGTCCTCGTCAGTTCAAGTGATGCGAGACTCGATGATGATTTTGCAGTTGTTACGGGACGATTTAGTGATATGGTCCGGAGAAATGCAAAGAGGTGGGTCTTTTGTTGATTTATTGCTTCGCTTTCTGACGCAATCTCAATCATCGAGCCGAACACGCTGCAAGCGGGTAGAAGCACTGTGTTACATCTCTTCAGAAATATGTAGCCATTTTTGTCATATCTCTCGTCCTCTCTTGTAGGTATGCTGTATGCGATATTTATAACATTTTTCTGGCACGTCTTTAGCCTTGGGCAAAGGTAGCAGCTACTAGGAGTGGGAAAACTAAGGTCGCGTCAGCGAAGACCTGGAGAGACACGTGCATCAGCGTTGAAAATTAGGGTAATAGGGAACTGAGGAGGCACTTTAACCGATTCCGCATTTGCGCGGATTTTTCCCCATGAAACTGCTTCGTCTGGTCGAGCGCCAGAATCAGATCCGTCAAACTCTTGACCCGTATTCTGGACCGAATGATCAGTAAACATCAACAGCGAAGAGGGTGGGTCCTAACGATGAATACCGAGTAGTCGGCACCGTTCCTCTGCGAAGGGGTCAACGAATACCATTTAATTAGATATAAGACATCTTACGATCAACATGGCGTTGGCGATCTGATGTTTACAGACTCCACCGCCTAGGATGATCATCCCTGCTTTCCTTGACTTACGAGATAGCTCGTTCAGAGCACGAATATCACCCACGATATCGACGATCAATCCCGGAGATCGGAAAGAATGAAAGTAAATCATATCTCCTATTGAACCGTCGGTGAGGGCTGGACAGAAAACCGGGATATCATTCTGGAATAGTGTGGATCAGCCTTGTTCGTAGAAAACCAAAAAAACATGTCAGGATGCATTGCATTTACTTTATACGCCCAGTAATACACAGATTCCTCGTTGTTAATTTCCTTTCCTAGACGGCGAATAAAAGTGCTTGGTGTCCATACTTGACCGGAAGCTTTCTGCTCCTCCAGCATGGTATCGAGAATAGGGATGAACCAATCCTCGAACTTGCAGTAGTTGTCGTTTGGTAGAACGAGGTTCCCGACACGATTTAGACCTCTTCTTCGAAGATCTGCGCCATCCATATGGAAATCAGCGAGGTATGTTTTCCCGAGACACTTGATGAAATCCTCCTCTATTCCCCCCGCGGTCGTCACGATCGCTGAGACGTGTTTATGCTTCACAAGATAAAGTATAATCTCGCGTAAACCGGAGGAAATGAGGTTTGATGTATAACCAAGGAAGATGTTGCAGCGCGTTTGAGCTCTTACTTGGGGGTCTGCATATTCATCCGGTTCATCGGGCAAGAAAGGCTCGTCTGAGAGGCGCCATTTTCGCTAGGACGGGTTAGATAAAGGTGAATGTAGACAATTGCACACGTACCATGCGATTGACGATATCAATAGCTTGTCCTAGGCTGGTAGCCTGGAATCCAATTCTCTCGTAACTTCCAAGAAGATCTTGAAGTGACAGAAGCTTGTCAAAATCTGGTCCTTGCACTGAGATGGCAGTTTCTGGAAGTGCTTCTGATCGTTTGAGTACTGCCGCTGCAGCCCCTGCAGGTATTTGCGAGACCATGTCGGTAGTAAATTATGGCTATCAAGTTACTTACTTAGTTAATGTCTCGGCAAGTTCCGTTGTCTCTTAGTTATACTGAGTGACCACTGCTGACTGGGACAGAGTCTCTAGGTTCCTATGCATCAACAACGGCCCTCTGTCGACGCGCATCCTGTTGAAATTTTGCGAGTGCAAACAGACCAACACGTACCAGTCGCGCAGAGTGTTCAAATACCCGTTGATGAAGCACACTCCCCCACTCCTCGGTCAGGGAATCTTGAACGCGTTTCCGAAGACGGGCAAGGTCCTTTGGATTCAACTAGTCACCCGCAGACCAGTTTGGCAGACCTGCAAACTGTCCCGAACAATGCCGAACCCATAACAACGCCAACCACAGTCCCAGCTTCCAACACCTCATCTCCCGCCCCCGAGTCTCCAGTCCCTGGTGAAGCACCGCACCGCACGGCGGGTCGGGCTTCTATGTCTGTCATCTCTCACCAAGTCGCGCTGTCCCGGCCCCAGACTCCCTCTAGTGCTGTCCATCCAGCTCACAAGCGCTCATTGACAATGTCCACGGGACACACCGTCTCTGTTGTTCTCATATCATCCGCTCTGGAAGCAATATTGTCCTCGAAGGAAGCAAAGCGCTCACCCCCACTGCGCGACAGCGCGCAGAATGCTCTAGAAATGGTCAGAGCAGGGAAAGGTGGTGACAGACCACGGGAAATCTTTGAGCCCCTTCGACTTGCTTGCGAGACTAGAAACGAAAAGCTTATGATTGCCAGCTTGGATTGTATTTCCAAGTTGATATCATATTCTTTCTTCGCCGAGGAGAGTTCTGCTCCCTTGCTCCCCTCCCCTCCCCCCTCCCCTACATTGCAAGGTCGACAGTCTATGTCTGCTTCACATTCAAATATTCCACAACCATCACTCGTTGACTTGGTGGTCCACACCATAACTACTTGTCATACCGAAACAACGCCGGAAACAGTTTCCCTACAGGTCGTCAAAGGACTTCTCTCCCTGATCCTCTCTTCCACGATCCTCGTTCATCATTCCTCGTTGCTGAAGGCTGTACGAACAGTGTACAACATATTCCTTCTGAGCACGGACCCAGTGAATCAGATGGTTGCCCAAGGTGGACTGACGCAGATGGTACACCATGTTTTTACGCGGTGTAGATCTGGAAAAACCGTGGAGTCGGATGAAGGAGTGACACTTAGGTCTTCCGTGAGCTCTGAAATTCTGGTATCGCCAGCACGTCATCATATCGCCTCGAATGCTGAAAGTCGGCGTTCGTCATTGGGTCCATCGCAACCTGTGTCCGACTCAACACATGCGGGGAACATCGAGACTGGAGACATACATGAGGACACGTCTTCTATTTCACCGGAGCAGGGTTCTGCTGACTCGCCAGCGGAGCCAATAATTTCCCACCCGCCGTTGGATGGTCAAGGTGGTAGCGAGGAAGGGTGAGCAATATCAACGGAGACGTCTCTTGAATAAACTACTGACCTGCAGTTGCAGAATGCTTGTTGACAGGCCAGTCGAAACCCAAACAGAAGGCGCACATACGCACGTGGAGCTCTCCATTCAAGACATGTTCATAAAGGATGCGTTTTTAGTCTTTAGAGCTTTGTGCAAATTGACAATGAAGCCTTTGAATACTGAGAGGTTCGTATACATTTGATTCGGTCTTTTGTTCTTCTCAAGCCAGTTTCCAGCGAGCGCGACTTGAAATCACATGCAATGCGGTCAAAGCTTCTCTCCCTTCACCTAGTGCTAACGGTTTTAAACTCGTACATGAATCTTCTGGTCGATCCTTCGGCAGTCATTTACTCGAGTTCTTCGCACGACGCAACAACATTTACACAGGCAATCAATCAGTATCTCTGCTTGACCTTGAGTAGAAATGCTGTAAGCCCAGTTCCGCAAGTGTTTGATGTGAGCGTGGAGATTTTCTGGCGTGTTATGTCTGGTATGCGGACTAGGCTCAAGGTATGGATTGAAATGGACCATCATTCCATTATATTGATATTTTATGCAATAACCAGAAAGAAATCGAGGTTCTTTTGCATGAGATTTTTATCCCCATTCTAGAAATGAGGACGTCGACTCTCAAGCAGAAAGCCGTCATTCTCGCAATGTTGTCCAAACTCTGCCAGGATCCACAAGCATTGGTGGAATTGTACCTCAACTATGATTGTGACAGGGAAGCTTCAGATAATATCTACGAGCAGTAAGAATTTTGTGCCACCCCTGTCCCCAACTGAGCCACCCGCATAGTTTGATGAACATCATTTCTAAAGTCGCAACTTTGCCATATAACGCTTCGCAGTCCAAGACTACTGAACCCGCTAGCCCAGCAGTCAATCCACAGACCAAGGCACATGGTCCGTCATCATACTCTTCTGGAGTGATATCTGTCTCGGGCACGATTGATACGTCCGCTATCGGCCTTTCGGAGGGCCAATTGCGGAGACAGGGGATCGAATGTCTTGTCTCTGTGCTTAGGTCGCTAGTGACCTGGAGCACGATTTCGGGAAAAACTCCGGCAGATCACGGTGGCGACTCTGGAACTCGCAGTCAAACAGGAGAAGAAACAGGTCATGACTCTATGACTCCAGATCAGTCTCTCGACAGAATACCTATTGCAGCTGGGAGTGTTGAGGCTTTCCGACAACCGACACCTGACGTTTTGGATGACCCAACTAGGTTCGAGAATGCGAAGCAGAAGAAGACAACCTTGCTCGAAGGTATCAAGAAATTTAATTTCAAACCGAAACGAGTAAGTTGTAGGCTTGGGAAAGAAGACGGTTGTTGACTTCATGCTGCGCAGGGTATCCAATTCCTTCAGGAAACCGGTTCCATCCCCGGTTCATCGCCGCAAGATATTGCGCATTTCCTCCTAATCACTGACGGTCTGAGTAAGGCCATGATCGGAGAGTACCTGGGCGAGGGGTGCGTGACGATGTTCCCCATTTCGTACTTATTCAATGAACATATTTCAGCGATGAAATGAACGTAGCCATCATGCACGCATTCGTCGATTGTCTTGATTTCCGGAATTTGAAGTTCATTGATGCTCTACGACTTTTTCTACAAGCGTTCCGTCTTCCTGGAGAGTCTCAAAAGATAGATCGCTTCATGCTCAAATTTGCCGAAAGGTACATTGCAGGAAACTTGCAAACACCCTTCAAGAACGCAGGTTGGTGTGTCCTGAATTCTTGTTGACTGTATCTGAGACCCCTTACCCGGAATAGATACTGTTTACGTCCTCTCGTACTCTACGATCATGCTCAACACCGATGCCCATAACCCGCAGGTCAAAAATCGTATGAGCAAGTCGGACTTCATCCGAAACAATCGAGGAATCAACGATGGCGAGGACCTTCCGGAGGAATTGCTATTCAGTATATTTGATGAGATTCACCACAATGAAATTCGAATGAAAGACGAGATAGATGCAGTTGTCAACCTTCCAACTGCAGGGCCTGGTCTTGCCAACGTCCTTGCCGGCGTTGGCAGGGACCTTCAAAGAGAGGCATATATACTTCAATCCAGTAGCATAGCTAACAAAACAGAGGTTTGGAAGGTTCATCCCCCACATTGAGCTTATGTTTACGCGTTATTTCCAGGCTCTCTTCAGAACGCTGATGCGATCTCAGCGTCGATCCCGTGCGGGAGAACAGTTTTTCAGTGCCTCCCACTTTATCCATGTGCGACCGATGTTCGAGGTTGCCTGGATACCCTTCCTTGCGGGGCTGTCAGGACCCCTCCAAAATACGGATGATTTAGAGGTCGTTGACCTCTGTCTCGACGGATTCAAAAATGCCATCCGTATTGTCTGTTTCTTCGACTTGGAACTGGAGCGTAACGCTTTCGTAACGACCTTGGGAAAATTCACTTTCCTCAATAATCTGGGAGAGATGAAGGCGAAGAATATGGAGGCCATCAAGACCCTTTTGGATGTTGCAGTAAGCGAGGGAAATAACCTGAAAGGATCCTGGCGCGAGGTTTTAACGTGTGTTAGTCAACTGGAACACATGCAGCTGATAAGTAGTGGCGTCGAAGTCCCCGATGCTGGAAAGAAAGGGTCAGATATTCCCGATAGAGTGGCGCCTGGTGCTGAATGTTATTTCCAGTCGCTCCAAGAAACTGCCAAACGAAGATCTCGCAAATGAAAGTCGCTCGACGCATATTACCGTTGCAGCCGATATGGTCTTTTCTCTCAGCCATCATCTTTCGGGAGTAAGTTTTTCACCCCCGAGCCTGAAAGGTACTAAATCCATCGCAGACTGCAATCGTTGACTTTGTCCGAGCGCTGTGCGACGTTTCTTGGGAGGAAATCCAGTCTTCCGGGCTCTCTCAACATCCGCGTCTCTTCAGTCTTCAAAGGCTAGTTGAAATATCCTATTACAATATGAACCGCATCCGATTAGAGTGGTCCAATCTTTGGGATATCTTAGGGGAACACTTCAATCAAGTACGTCTCGTTTTAATTGTTGTTGATTACCACTTATTGGTTGGTAGGTCTGCTGTCATAGTAATCCTTCCGTGGGGTTTTTTGCATTGGATTCCTTACGGCAGCTGTCTATGCGTTTCCTTGAAAAAGAGGAACTGCCACATTTCAAGTTTCAAAAAGATTTTCTCAAGCCATTTGAACACACCATGACTCATAATGCTAATCCAGACATTCGAGATATGGTAAGGCTTCCTTGTTGTTTTGCATTGGCTTGGTGCCATACATTTTTGGCAGGTCTTGCAATGCCTTCAGCAAATGATACAAGCACGAGTCGAGAACATGCGTTCAGGGTGGCGAACTATGTTTGGTGTTTTTGCTGCTGCTTCCAAAGTGCTCACAGGTATTAGCTTCCTGGGTTGTGTGGGTTACCCCGGATTGATCTCTCCCCAGAACGAATCGCCAATTCCGCGTTTGAAATAGTGAGCCGGCTGAATAAAGATCATTTTGCTGCGATAGTCCGCCACGGCTCATTCGCAGACTTGACGGTCTGTATCACCGAGTTTTGCAAAGTGAGCAAGTATCAGAAACTTAGCTTACTCGCCATCGCGATGCTCCGTGGTGTCATCCCAGTCATGCTCGGCTCTCCGGAGTGTGCTCTCGCCCCTGAAGGACAGTTACCCAGTGAAGACGCGATGATACGGTTCTGGTACCCGGTTTTGTTTGGTTTCTACGATATAATAATGAACGGAGAAGATCTAGAAGTACGGCGATTGTGAGACATTCACCCCAGTGTTCCAATTCCTATTGGATTAAACACTCACTTTCCAGGGCATTGGACTCACTTTTTACGACGTTGAAGACGCATGGAGCCTCTTTCCCTACTGAATTTTGGAACAATATTTGCCAAGAGCTCCTCTTCCCCATATTTGCCATTCTGAAGTCGAGCCAAGACCTTTCACGATTCAGCACGCAAGAAGATATGAGCGTCTGGCTATCGACAACCATGATCCAAGCACTCCGTGATCTTGTTGATCTTTTTACGTTCTACTATGAAATTTTGGAGCGTTTTCTCGATGGGCTATTAAATCTATTGTGTGTCTGCATTTGTCAAGGTTTGTTTCACGCCTTCTCCATCTATCTGTATTTTGACAGTAGCGACAGAAAACGACACGCTTGCACGCATCGGGACATCGTGCCTACAACAATTCTTGGAGAACAACGCGAAAAGGTTAAGTGCTACGCGATGGGAGCAAGTTGCATCTACCTTTGTCAAACTATTTCGGACGACTACGCCCCATCAGCTGTTTGACGAGACCTTACGAGTGGAGATTGACGGCAATTCTGTTGATTTTGATGCTTCAGGTGGGGGACCTCGTCGCTCTGACGTATGCTGATTCTGAGAGAAACAGACCCCGCTGGGCAAGCAATCCTGCCTGCTCCTCTTTCGCCCACAAGTGAACGCTCGCCAAGTGAAACGAAGCCAATTGGTAGTCGTCGTCGGGCATTCAAACAAATCATTGTGAAATGTGTTCTCCAACTGTTTTTGATCGAAACCACCAGTGATTTGCTTCGGAATAACACTGTTTACTATGCGATGCCTCCCGGTCAACTACTCAGACTGATGGGTGTGCTGGATCATAGCTATCAGTTTGCACGCATGTTCAATGATGACAAGGAGCTTCGCACTGGGTTGTGGAAAGTTGGTGAGTCTGTTTTGTGCCCGAATTATGCCAAACCAAGCTTAGATTCGCCAAGGCTTTATGAAGCATCTGCCTAATCTCCTGAAGCAAGAATCCAGCAGCGCTGCGACATTGGTGCATGTGTTACTTAGAATGTATTTCGACGAGCGGGCGGAACATCAGTCGATGAGGTCCCAAATAGCTGAACGACTCCTGCCGTAGGCCTTTCCCTTGTGTTTTATCTCACTGAGAGCTTATGAGACCAATGCAGGCTTGGTTTGAACGTCTTGTCGGACTACACCAAATTGCGAGCTGATACGCAAGCCAAGAACATTGCTGCTTGGACACCTGTTGTGACCGAAATTCTCGATGGCTTCTGTCGTTTCGACGATAAAACGGTAGGTCATTGGACTGCTTTTGGTCTACATGGTATTGATCGGGTGGCTAGTTCGTCAAATACTCGCCTGTCATCTATCCTTTGAGTACAGGTCTACTCGCACGCGACGTCGCCCCTGAAATAAGGTTGGGGTTAAAGGGGTATTTTGAACGGGTTGGGTACACTCATGGGATAATGGAATCATCGTAGAGCAGGCTCGCCGTTGTTGCATTTCCGTTTTGTTTTGCTTCCATATTTCAATTATCAGCCAAGTTTAGATGGGTTATAAGACAACGAAAAGACGATGAAATAGAGTACAAGTGCTAGTATCCCGTATACCCATTCTGAAACCCAGCATTCGGTTGAATACCCCAACCGGTGGGTTGTGCAACCCATCCTGTCGGTTGAGCTGGTATCAAAGGTCAGCAAATCTGATCAAAAGATTTGATCGCGCTAACTCACGATTGACCCGAAGAGCATCATATCTACCTGTCGGAAATTACAGGCCAGATTAAAAGCACCAAGTAGGCACACTCACCTGCCTGCTGGGGTACCGCATGTTCGTTACCTGACGCAAACGTTCCAGATTTCATCTGCGCAAAGATATTGGCAGGAGATGTGTTGGGAGTTGAACTATTGTTTGGCGGTGCTGGGGATGGAATAGATATGACATTGTTAAATGGCGATTGTCCAAATGGTGAAAACCCGGTGGGGTCTACGATACACCGTTAGTAGACAAGTGGAAAACCCTCACTCTACTCACTAGTTTGCACCGGTGGCATTGCTGTGTTGGGGAAAGCGGACGTCGGTGTGAAACCACCAAATGGCCCACCACCAACTCCGGTGGGCTGAGTCAAAATGGGACCAGATGCGGGGAATCCAGTGGGTTGTGAATGAATTATCTGGGGGTTACCAGGGAATCCAGTAACTTGGGGCTGCAGGAAAGGTGACTGTGCAGGCTGAGGCTGGGGTTGGAAAGGCGATACATTAGAAGGGCGCGTTGCAACAAAGCCGTTGAACCCAGTTTGAGTAGGTACCAGAGGATGTAATAACCCTTGATTTGCAGGTACCGGTGCATACGGTCCTCGTGCGCCATTCTGTTGGGGAGGTGGGAGCATCCCGAATTGTTGATTCTGAAAATGCTGGCCGACCGGGGTGGGAGACGGCCCCATTCCGAGCCCAGTGTTGTAGCCTGGTGGCGGCGAGACGACTGGCGATGAAGAGGATGGGGTCGCAGGAAGAGAAGGTACGGCCCGGTTTGTCTTGAGATCGCCAAGACGCGCCAGTTGATCAAATATATCGGCTTCCGTAGTCTTCGCGAGAGAAGCAGAGCCAACAGCCACGCTTCCTTGAGGCGGGACTACGGGAGCGGGAGGTGCCGCAGCTGCCGGTGGCACTGGAGGAACTGATGTCGCCCTCGGGGGCACACTAGCTGGCGGCGTAGGGTTCGGAATGGGAGGCTTCGAACCTGGTCTGTTCGTCCATGCATCATCATCAAAGCCAGAGACTGTCGCCATTGCTGAGCTTGACCGCTGGGGGGGTTGCACGGAAGGTGCTGTGGCTGGGCTGCCTGTACGAACCAGGGGTGAACCAGTGCGTTTGATTTGCTCAGACGCAGTCCCGATGGCATCCAAATCAACGGTAGATGGAGGTAGTGTCTTGCTAGGTTGAGGTCGACCGCGACGCTGTGTATTATTTTTCAAGATCCCGCCTGGTCCCGCGAAGAGATTCGGAGCTGGGCTGGTGGCCTTCTTTCCATTATCCTCCTCCTGGAGTTGTATCGCAAGTTCTTCGTCACTAGCCAGGAGATCCGAATTCAGGGTTTGGGGTTTAATATACTTCTGTTGAATGACTTTATTTACGCGAATAATGTCACCCTCTCGGAGGCCGAGCGAGCGCATGGTAGATTCTGTGATATCTGGGAGCAGGCTCTCGTCAATTTTGTCCTTCTCGAATGAGTTTGCGTAGCGTGAACAGTCGTCGATGTCGCAGCCAGCGGATAAGAAGAATTCAAACCAGTCGGTTTGAGGGCCTTTCTTCTGTGATTCCCGTTTCGTAGCCTCGATCGGTCGTTTAAGCGCCAACGGTCGGTCGTCGTCGTCGTTTGCGCCTCGAGAAGGGGTACGTGTACCCGAAGAACTGGCTGACTTCTTCTTCTTCATCAAACGCTCAACATATTCCATATCTTCGACGGACATCTTTTCAGACGGAACCTCGATGACAACACCATTAACTTTGTGTAATCTGAGCTTTCCGCTTGCGAATCCAAGAAGTGCGGCTTCGACGCGAAACTGTCCGCTTCGGTCATGCCAGATCCTTGTGGACTCTGTGGGAGGCGAATCTGGTCAGGAGAGTTAGACAGCGTTGGCACTTCAAGGCGAAGACTGACTCTTATTTTCACTAGATGTGCGTGCGGATGAAGAGTCCCGTGATGAATTGTTCGCCGAAGAGCGCGAACGACTGGAAACCCAAATTCAGAGGTGACTTGAGACGAGAATGACTATCATACGTGGATGTACCCTGCTCGCTCTCGACCCTTTGCTGTGGACGCTTAGTTGCTTCCTGTCGTTGCTTCTTCGAGGCTTCCGAGGCAGCCGCACGTTTCTTATGTACTTCTGCTGCAGCCTTAGCGCGTTCCTGTTCACCTTTCTTCCGCTCCCTGTCAGCAAGCTCTCGAGACTCACGTTCCTTCTTCTCGGCTTCTTCACGCTCACGCTCCCTTTGTGCCCGATCATTAACATCTTTAGGCTTGGTAGAAATCGAAGGACTCAGGGGCTGCGAAACCGTTGAATGAGATCATCATTGAACGGCATGACAATACCTACCTCGAGATAGGATGCAGGCACGACCCCTTCACTACCACCTGCATTCCTGCACTTCCACCACTCTTCTCCCTCCTTCTCGACGATGTACAACTGTTCCCCCTCTTGGACTGAAAGTTCGTCAGGACCAGTACCTTCAAAGTCGTATAATGCAGTTGCAAGTTCGCCTCCCTGTTCGTTCCCAGCACCCTCTTCCTCTGCATCACCCTCCTCCGAGGACTCCCTGGGTGGTATTATCTCGGGAGACTCCTCCGTGAACCTCACAGATACCCCGTTCTTCTTCGATGGACTACTGGTTTCGACAGAACGTAGCGGTGGGGTAAGTGCAGGTCGATGAGCGTGCACCTGTCCACTTGCAGCCTCAGACGCAGCCTTGGCACTGGAAATAGCTAGCCTTTTCGAATCCTCAAGCTTGGTCAAGATCGTTTCTGCTATCTCCTCTTTGCCGACGTTGAAGTGCAACTTCGTTGGATCACGACCTCCCATGTCGATGAGAATGTGCTTGTGCCTCTCAATTGTGAAATCCTCGACATCGGCAGTGTCCCACTTTTGCACAGGTGTCTAGAAAATATGGAAATAGATAACCGTTATACTGTAAGGAACAGAAACATACCTTGTCAGACTCACTCGCGAAGAAGAGTGAGCCATTCCCAATGCCAAGCGTACCCTTCTTCTTCTTGCCCTTCTTGTCTACTTCAGAGACCGCCCATGTCTTAATGTGGTCAGTTTGTGCCTTGACAGGCGTCTGAGCGACACGATCCGCCGGGTCCACGTAAACACTGACAGGGCGCGCTGGAGGGTTGGGCTGCAACACCAGCTAAGGGACAATCATCGTTCACAGAAAAATGCACTGACCGACGGAGGAACAAACCGTGGCTGAGGTGGTGGCAGCGGCTCTGGCTCCGGTTCTGGCTCCGGCTCTGCTTCAGGTACTTGCCCTCCGCCAGACTTTGATAGCGATGAGTGAGTGTTGGACTATTATCATGAACATCAAGAGCCCAATTATGGTTTCGAGTACAAGGCGAAAGCATACCTCTTCAACATAGTTCCCGGGGACAAACCCAGCTTTGCCACCTTCTTTCTGACTCTGAACAAGAATCCAATCATCCTCGCGATCAAAGGCCATGAGGATTTCATCCTCTCTGACAGAGAGCTCCCCCGGGGCTGCTGCATCGTAATCATATAGTGCCTTCACAACAGAAGTATGCTCCGCCTGTACAGCCGTTTCACATAAATACGATACCAAGCACATGGAAACACCCACCTGCTCTATGTATGCCGCAGGAACCAGACCGGAAGGGCTGTCTTCGTCTTGTAGGTCACTCTTGATTTTCACCTTCCACCAACTGTATGGTACGAAGGTCAGTTGTAGCGAGAAGATGAGCAAGATTGGACTTCACTCGTCGTCGGTCTTCTCGAGGAGAAAAACGATTTGGTTCTCCTTGATTGCAATTTCATCTTCGGATTGCGGTTCATAGTCATAAGAGGCCTTGAGAACTGCGAGATATTCCTCGCCCGACTGAGCCATCGACACAACAGTGCTAGTGCGAGTGACGTGAGACTGCGGCGAGTTTGAAGATGAGGTCTAAAACACTGATCACTGGCAACTATGAAGTTCAACTGTCAATGGGAAGGTAGAGTCGTGGCGTATAGGTTCAGCGACACCAATAGTACACCAACAAGCGGTGAGCAGGTGGAGGTCAAGTTACATGCGTCTCGACAGTGGTAATCGCCCGCTCCTCACGTGACCTCTCGGCTACACACAATGCAAAAAGTACGAGGGTTTACAATGAGAACTCCTTGTTACCGACCCATGTCGACTCTCCTCGCGGGGTTCCACACGCAGAGCATGCTAGGTGAACTGGTTCGTTGGCACTGGCGACCGAGAAAATCAGTCTTCAGACTTCCATGTGAAAAAAGGAGATATTTGTGCTCACAGTGTACAGACCATACAATCCCATGGGTTCTCTCGTTTGGCTCTCGTCATTTCTGTGATGGGGGTAGGGGTATGAGAGGTGAAAACGAGTTTTGACTGCGACGTTTTCCGTTTCTTCTTCGGTCGTATACTAGGGTTTGCGTCACCCGAAGAGGTCATGGCCCGGTTGTCACTGCTAAACCCATCGGAGGCAGGATCAGATGTACTTGGACCAGAAGCAGCAGAGCCACGAAGATCAGAATCTCCGCGCTCTCTGGAAGAACTGCCGCTCGGCAAAAGGAAACCATGGGCAGCCTGGTCAAGCGCCATAGCCCTGAGCGCGTCTAAATCATTCTCTTCGATGACCTCCAGCAGCGTACGACGACGATCATGATCTGTCTCTGGATCTCGTATTTCATCTTCTGAACTCGAGTCGTCTTCAACGACCGGTGGTATATGAAGGGTTGAAGAGGTTGCTTCGCCTTGGAGAGCTTGAGTTCGTCGTTCGGCAGCTAATGCACGCTCGTCCCTTGCCCGTTTACTGTATAGTACCGTGGATATCAAACAAAATGTCGAAAGGAATCATCACAAACCTTCCAGCTTTCTTCCGGAATCCAACACCATGCGATTTACTCTCCCCTTCCAAGTCTTCGTTTAAAGCTTTCCCGATCGAGTGAAAAGCAATTGAGTGAACTCGTGATCCCGCTTTCCTCTTCTTGGAAGTCTGCTGGGCAGGTTTCCGGAGCCGGCGAGAGACTGGCCGCGCTCTTGAGTGAGCACCACCACACTAATTGCTTCAGTCTGAGCAAGAGCAGTTGTTTATTTATAAAATGGAACACACCATATACTCTGGGAGCTCGCCAATCTCAATACCCTGACCCGCAATTCTGGCGGAGTCAATCAACCTGGTGCCAGATGACCAGTAGCCTAGGGCACAATAGAGAAAGTGGAGGTCAAGGCCTGTAAAGGGGGAGAACTGTGTCTCGCACCATCCCCGTAATACCCCTTGCTTTGAAGAACATGTACTTCCTGCCGCAGCTGGCGCCAGAGAGCTTGGAATGCCGGCCCATGGTCCATGTACTACGAAGATGTTCTGTTGTAATTCACGTGTGATTACAGTATGACTGTTTGCCAACCTTAATGTGGGCCAACTAGAGGTATAATGTCAACATAGACATGCAACTGTAGAAGCCGGGTTCGTTGAAAATACCTCGTGGCAAAGCGTACTCATCAACCACGGCGTGGAGACCAGTGATCCCGTAGATGATCGTAGGACAAGTTCTTGTATAGGTCACATTAGAGTCCACCAGTAGTTGCACCTTTGTGCGAGGACGTAGAGTTACCTATGGTCTCGCCATGATTCCAGTTCCGGCCTGCAAAGACAGTGTTGTACTCGTACTAGCTCACCTGAAGAGTCAAAAGAGGTCATCATTTCCGGAGTAGTAATTCGCACCTCTTCTAGGCTATTCACAACAAATCCATGTCCTTTCATGACTGGTTTCACCTGCGCCGCGAGCGCGCGAAGATCCTCGACCTCGGGGTTGCGTATTGGCAGGACACTAATGAAATTCACATGAGGATTCGGATTTGGTTCGCGCTCATTGATGCGTAGATGGACCATTTAAATATTGCAGAGTAATAACGGTAGAGGTCAAATGCACAAGACAAGGTAAATATTCGTCTGAAAATACATACAATGGTTATTACGATACGTACTCGATTATATAGTATGGACTACAAAGCAATCCCTGCGCATCAACTTATCGTAATGCCCACGCTTAC
>JBBPSB010000068.1:0-66691 GCA_038093375.1 Xerocomus brunneocitrinus | reverse complement strand
TCTCCCCGTTTGTTTTCCTCCAAAAGGTGGTGCTAGCGGATAGGGAAGGCTTGAGGTTGGTGGGCGGGCGGGCGGAGGAGGAGGGGGGGAGAGATTGCGGACAGAAGGAGGGGAGAGTAAAAGTACGAAATTCAGTTAGACCCTTGATCACAGTTGGGTACTTGATCTAAGATCGGCCGTGCTGTACACAGCCCACGTGCCCTGTCTCGCCACTTTGAATTTCGGATACCGCTTCAAACTCCGCAAAACAGATATTCCCTGCCGACAACAAGCCGAGTTATTTTCGGTGGTATCAGCAGCCTCAGTGGTCGTTGTTTTGCCAACGACTGGCAGGTAGACTATACCCGTTCTGGGTTCCAGGGTTGACTTTCGACTCTCTGGAACACAGTCAGTGACTATCAGCTTCCTATCGCAGCGGGTATCCAGTAAACCTTAAATAGTTCCCCCGCTCTACCTGCCTTTGGCACCCCCACGAACAGTAACTACTTTGGCGAAATGGAGCTACTATTTGCGCTCGCCCCAGACGCCCATATACCTCACAAGATGGAAACGAATTACTCATCTGTCTCCATCCACTTTACCATATATTTGCATTTCGTTATCCCAACGAAGCTTGTCACTTGACTGACCCACTCGTGCTCAATGTTCATGTCACCGCCAATACGGTTAACTAGCGCACGCTTGAATTCCAGCGCAGGCCTTTATAAGATCTCGACAGGGCTCCCCTTTCGCCGGAAAATTGCTTGACGATTGCAAGGAACTTGAGTTACTACAGTGCTCTTTCATTTCGCCAAGTTCCGTCACATCAACGAATCTTGTTATTTTACGCGGTCTGAGGGCGTGGTCTATAGGGAGTAATGCGCCCAGAGAACCTTGCCTTGTACCTTGGTCTTGGAATAGGTACCGTACTACGTCCAATGATTGATATATCATGGGGCAACTTTATCCAAGTTCCGTGTTTCTGGAAATTTTGTGATCTCCCACGCGCTGACGTTGCTGAAACCACTTGATTCAGACCGCTTGAAATTACTGTAAAACATCTAGCGCTTAGCGGGCGACCCCACTGATTCGGACAAGTTCTCTGAGACGGCCCATGTCACTGGCGCATCAGTCACTGGAGGTTTCCGGATGCGTCAATCAAATCAAGCATGTTGAAAACCACCCGAATAACCTCAAATAGATTCTTATCGCACTCGCCTTTATCCAATCTCCTTGTTCGACGCGATCTATCATCCAACTCACCTTCCCCGGGCATGACTACCATAGACGTCACTGAGACAAAGGACACCATCCAAGTCCGCTCTCATGTACAGTATAACACCCCAGAACAAATTTCGCCACACAACCTCCATCCATCGCCCCTGGAACAGTTCCACATCTGGTTCAATGAGGCACGCAATGCTGGTGTTCGTGAACCAGACTCCATGTCTTTATCCACCGCTACACCATCTGGTATACCGTCCTCGCGCATGGTGCTCTTTAAACAACTAGATAAGCGAGGCTTCGTCTTTTACACCAATTATACCTCCCGCAAGTCTCAAGAGCTCGACCAGAATCCCTACGCTGCCTTGCTCTTTTTCTGGAGAGAGATATCGAGGCAGGTCAGGATTGTTGGCAGAGTGGAGAAAATAAGTAAAGAGGAAAGTGAACAGTACTTCCAAAGCCGCCCTCTTGGTAGCCAGCTTGGTGCATTAGCAAGCAAGCAAAGTACTGTCGTCGGAGAGAATGACCTTCCGGACAGACTCGAGAAACTTCGCAGACTTTATGAAGTTGACGAGAGCACAGAGGGAACGCTTCCACTCCCAGATTTTTGGGGTGGTTTGAGGGTTCTTCCAAGGTAACGACACCACTCCTTGATCAGCTCGTCTGTCTCTGATTTTCATCAGTGAAATGGAGTTTTGGCTTGGAAAACCATCCCGTCTTCACGACCGAGTCCGATACCTCCGCATTGAGGGATCTTCCGACGAGGAACCTCGCTGGAAGATTGAAAGGTTGTCACCCTGAAACCAGATGCATCAGCGTGGGATGCCGACGAAGGCTGTTCAAACCATCACACACGTCATGTACATGGGAATAGACTACAAGATACCAAGAGTGTCACTTATCCTCTGCAATGAGAATATAACTTTCTAGTAAAGTATTCTGTGTCGTGCACTATCGTACAGACTGGTGTTGAGATTAGTATGCTAAATTGCCTTCTCTGAGAGCTATGCACTTTTAATCATTTCATTAATATCCTCTGTTCAGAGACCCGAGAGCGAAGTTCTAGCCCCCGAGTTGGTTCCATTCCGTCATTCGATGCTTACAACAGGCGCCCTGTTCCGAATAGATCCAATACGGTGTAGTACTGTTGGCAGTGGCACCGACCGTTCACTAGGCTAGTCCAAACGCCGCTCAATCGACGACAATCGCATAGATCATGCCTCCCAGACCGTTCCTTTTTTGTACCATTGAAATATTGACCACTCTAACTGCTCTCTCAGCTGAGTATCACGAGGCTCAACGGTACCTAGACATTGTTAGTATGTTACAGGGCTTTATGTCCGCATGTATGGGCGGTGATCACAGTACCTAAAAAAATCATCCGCCCTGTGAGACTCGGACAACTCGGAATTCCTTGGTTATTCGCCCTCGGCGATCGCTATCTGGGCATTCTTTGGCCGCACGACGCGACCCGAACAAAAGGCCTTCTGTTCGGGTCGCGTGCCGTTGCCTAACCTCTCCCTGGGTCATTGATTGATCATGGCAGCCGAGATAAGGCTTCTGGAATTTACGCAATCCGCCGTTGCTAAGTCTGCAGCTCTCCGCCTTAACGGCGGACTAAGTATGCGAGAAGAAGACTTCATCAGAACAAACCTAGTTTGCTAAGCAGATTATGAAAGACAACCGGCCCGAACATGTTCTCCACAAGTCCCTGACAAACATGATATTTGGATGAACTTAGATGTTTATACGTACCAAAGTACATGTATGGAGCCCTGGCTAGTGTTTAGTTACGATGGGGGATTTAATCCTGGCCTCAGGTGCCCCCTGCGGGAGATGATCATGCGGATCTGGGGCATCCCAGGGCGATGTGGACCTTTTCGACGGAAAACGTTGATTCGAAGACAGCAGGCGTGCATGGATGTTATCCGGTCAGGTTTGTACTAGTAACTTTGAGTAAGTGCGCTTACCAGGGCTCCTAACGTATGCTAGATCACCTCGTGTCATGTCTTCTAGTCAAATGCATCTGGTCATCCCAAAGTAAGTATGGTCCAACCTTCACTCGAGGGAGTTTGATTCGCCCGTGGCCCTTGCACAGAATCCGTCAGGATGACACATGTCCTGCATTGTAACTGAAGAGTACACTATGGAAACTACGGGGTTAGTCCAGTTTTCATTACCTGCCTCAGGATAGTATAAGCTTGGAGTAGTGGAGCGCCACCAAATGTTTTTTATTATCCGATATTGAGGATATCAGCCGCATCAATTACGATGACCGTTGTGATGACCGTGGTACCATTAGGAGCATCGTATGCGGACTGCCCATATGTGTCGCATATATTGCATTCCATGTATATCCTAAGAATATATTATCAATGATATCTCCCAAAGTTGGCCACTTATACTCAAGCCCATTGATACTATGGAAATGGGCTGTGTTACACAAATTCGTCAGGTTTGGTCAAACACCTAATAGGTGAAGAACGGCGAATCCATGCATGTTCGTCTTTTATAGTGGTCCATGGCTTTGCGTCCAAACTTTCCCACTTGTCAGGAACCATTTTGAACTTTGGCAGTTTGAAAGTGATATTAATACACATCACATGAATTGATAAACGGCGGTAATGAAAGTCTTCCCCGACTTTAACGGTGGAAAGTGTACGGGGTGCCCTGTCCGCCGAGCGGGGAATGGGTGAAAGTACGGCTGTGGGTCGTCGAAGCTGCTTTGTCAAGGTACAGGCTTCGACATTTTCCGGTACCTAGACAGAACAAGAAACGCAGGAAGACAGATGGTACCTTACCCACGAGCGAGGCAGCTAAGCAACATAGCAAGGAAAGCCGCACGAAGATCATGTGTCGGGCGTTCCAATGCGACTTCGGCGAGGGTCGGAGGATCAGAACTATGAGAAGCAGTTTGAGATGACACTTTACAATCATGTGCCATTTAAAGCATAACACTATGCATCAGTTGCGCCCGGCCGAGAGCCACCTAATACCCGAAGAACGGTGTTCATATTGGCCACTATAACCCGCAAACGCTAGCCATAGCAGGAATGTAGCAAACTGGGAAACGTACCGCGTGTTGTTTCTGCGCTACTCCGCGATATAGCAACTATAATTGGAGCGTTGCAGAATAAGTTTATCTCTGCTGAAGCCTGCCCCAACCTTATTAGCAGCTTGTAGGCTGGACAAAGGGGAAGGGCGGATATGGGAAAAGGGTGTCCATCGGTATCAGCACACGCCCAAGGGATAATCCCCCTGTTCCTCAAAGCCGAGGATGGTTGGTCTGCGGTCCAACGGATGTCTCGTGGTACGAGACGCCTGAAATGTACTTAAAAAGTAGTTCGATATTTGGCGTGATGAAAGGTGTTGCCTACAGCAGCCATCCCTACGCATCGGTAAAACTTTGATGCAACGATTGTGGGCGACGAGGACACGGGAGAAGAAGTTCCAGAGTCTGCGGGAGCGCCAGACCAAACCTTTGCATTCAGAAGATAGTCGTTCTGACAACACTTGCGCTGACGACGTTGAAAGTCTGACCTGAATTATCGCGTGAAGACATGATGGGAGTATGGTCAACATTGGAGTTTACATGATCAAACAAACAAACCTTGTTGAAAGTGGACACTCAACTCATGCACAAGGCAAGGCAACTCGGCCCATTGTTGCGACTAACGAAGCCAGCAGTTTTGCGCGGGGTTGCTGTGGGCAGACATGCCTCCACAGAAACTCGACAGAAACGGCGACCCATGGCAGACGATGATGATGACTTCCGGCCTCCGTGGGTGTACTCGGGCTCTCGCTTTCTAACGTACACTGCGATACCTCGTGAGGCCATCCCAAGCCCATTTGCTACAGCCATCATGATGCTCACTCAATTACTAGTCACGCTCCTCTACTGTGCTTTCCTCGCCGACTGGGGCGAGCGAGAGCATATCTTTATGCCGGTAAGTTGCCTAATCGTCTAATTCTCGTCACCCAACACCGTATGTTATAGTTGCGCAGATGGGTGTCAAAGTACACGCAATCGATGCTCTCCCTATCTCCTGAGGAAGCGGCTCTTGTTCAAGGGAACAAAGGACGCCCGGTTGGCGACTCGTCACAAAATGTCGACTAGAATGATTCAACGTCACCTTTCCGGTCCCTACTTAATCATACCTCGTGGAATGCTGTATGTACTTAGAGATGAAAGTAGTTTATGTCGCGGATATCAGCACTAACAGTTCAACTGTGGTGTTGGTTTGCAAAGTACTACATAAACTTTGATGGGAAAAGCCATGCAGTTGCACCGGAACGATGCAGACTGCATCAACCACATTTACTCCACCTCCTCCACAAAATGGCTATCAACCACTATCTGGTAGGCATCCACACGTCTCCGTAACACCAGTCTCATGCTTCGTAGAAGCCGAAATCTACGCTGTCAAAAAGCAATACCTAGCACTGCTCCAGCCACAGCAGATAATTGACATCTGCCTCACTTTTGAAGCCCATGCACCTATCCATGTAAAGAGCTCGGTATGGCCCTATGATATTCGTGCTGCCATTGCCTCCATACTGGCCCAGAGGGCCCAAGCGGCTCAGACTCAGGCGTCTCCAGACTCGGACACGCCTTCAAAAGCCTCTGTTCCCGATCCCGATAACTCATCCGGGGAAAAGACCAATCAACCTCAAGCGGGTTCATCACAGCAGTCGACAGCTACCCCAACCCAGTCCCCCGCGAGTACGCCAGGGTCCGCTTCACAACCTGCCGCAACCCCGGGTCCACGTTACCCCCATCAGCCATACTATCATCCTACTTATCCACATGCGTCCTACTATACCACTCCTCACCCGGCGTATGGCTATCCGCACCCTTACCCTTCGTATCCTCAACCCCCCGCAATGTACCCAGTTAATCCTGCCAGCCAACATCCGCCTCCGTTCACCAATACACCACTTGTCCATCCGCCCCAACCTACTCAGGAGCCACATCCCCCGCTTAATACTGTTGATGATCTCCCTAGTTACGAGGAAATGATTGTCGAAGCGCTTCTCGACTCGGGCGATCCTGAGGGATGCGCACCAAAGAGTTTATTCGGCTGGATGGCGATGCATTACCCTTTACAAACGAATTTCCGCCCCTCCGCTAGTCAGGCATTGCAAAAGGCCTACAGGAGAGGTCGTTTGGAAAAAGGGAGCAATGGCAAATACAGATTGAACGAAAGCTGGGAAGGCGGTAATGTACGTGTAAAAGGCGTTCATTCTTGATGGGCATCCGCTTAGTTCAGGTTCATCCTAGACTACCAAGCGAACGACGCGTCGCCCGCAAATCCTTGCGCAAACTACCCTGACCGGGACACAACAATCATCATCACCATTCACACACACGCCCCTTGTCCCCCATGGAGCTACCAGTTTGCAAACTCGCCCGCCCCCTCCCGGGCAACCCCCAGGATATGGGGGGTATCCTTTCGGACATCCATATCAGGGCATGCCAGGCTCTGCGCATGTATCGGCTGCCAGCTCAGCGACTTCTCAGAAGCAATCGGCTAACACTGTTGATCATGAGACAGGGGAAGGCAGTGATGCTTGGGAAGCGGCGCAAAACATTCTCAAAGCTATCAACTTTGGACAGCTTTTCCAGATTTCGAACGAAGAAAACATGGCGGGGGAGCCCTCAACATCTGCTCATTCAATCAACCAGCAGGCTGCTGCCGATGGATCCGATCAGCCATCGGCTTTGAGCGCTGCAATTCCTGCGGAATCAGCTGGCATTCTCGCCGGAAAATCAGCAGAGCTCAATGCAGAACAAAGAGCAGCGTTGCAAGCACAGCTTGCACTTCTGGCTGCCCAATTGGCAGAACTTGCAGACGTTAGCGAGGACGAGCTTTCACACAACCTAGAGGTCTCCATGAAGACCACCGCGGTGTCTGACGCCTGCACGCCTCTGGTACAAGGCGATGGACTGGGCGATGATGAGGACAATGAGGACATGGTAGAGGTTCCGGTCCCATTGACTTCCTTGACAGCCTGAGTCAATCACACACATACGATAGATCAATCGCATTGTCCTTGCCGTTCTTGGGGGAATCAATCGAGTGAATGTGATCGGCATGTTTTGTTTGAATATTTGGCGTTGCCATTAGATCGCCAGAGCGCAGTGGGCTGCTCCTCTTTTTATTAAATGTCAAGGCAACTCCGTCAAGGACATCAAGTGTTGGACAGATCCTGCTCAAATCCCTTGGAACATTTTGTGGCACGCCAAATCGTATACATGACAGAATGGGGCGCTGGTCAAAAACGGCGCTGAAACTCACTCGAATGGTGGGTGGACAAACACAATTAACAATCGAGATACATGACACGTAGCCGTAAACCGTCATAACAAAGGGAAAAAAAGCTGTCGTATTTAAGAAGACCGTTTCACTTCAAGCAGCTCTACCTCGAATATCAATGTAGCGTTTGGGGGGATCACAGGGGGGAACCCGCGAGGGCCGTAAGCCTGTATGGCATCAGAAAGAACAAGCCGTGTGAGAGACATTGACACATACATAATCCGGGGTAATAGTAAGTTTTGCCTTCTGACCGACCGATAATTTTGGGACAGCTAGTGGGAGATCAAGTCAAGTGGTATCTCGGAGGAATCCAGTCACCTACCCTCGTCCCATCCTCTGATCACCTTACCAGTACCGATCTCGGTTTCGAAAGCACTCTTACTGAGGCCCGATGGGGAGATCAACGGTACGATGAGCTGAGCTGAGCATAAACGTACCGTTCCTTGCTTGAATCGAAAATCGTGCCATCCGAAAGTGTGCCTTCATAATGAATCTTCACTTTATCTATGACGATGTCAACTTGATACCGTCTGGAACCGCAAGGATGAACGTACCCCCAGTCTTCGGATAGGTTTTGCCATCCCCACCAGAAATGTGCTCAATGACAACGCCCTAGGGTACGGTGTTGGGACATGAGGCGTTTGAAGGGTGTTGTATAGTAGAACTCACCATTGTGACAAATCGATGACTAGGACACGTAGTGCGAAGGATAGGGATTGGTGGCGATCACTTATAGTCGTGGGGGGGCGGAGTGCGGATCTTGATCCGAATCGGGGCCTAGCAGCGACATTGGTTATCGATGTCGATACGATTTCGCTATCTCGAATGATACTGATTGGCATAACATATGATGGTCAGTCGCCATCGTTGTGGAAAACGACAATACCCTCTATTTTCTTGACCCTTTTCCCCCCAGATATGGCGCAACCGAGGTTTGAATGAATCCATTGTACAATGAGTTGGCCTCTAGTCGGAAAGAATACACGGCGGAACTTGTGGGGTTATCGATCAAAGGTTCTCCGCTTTAAACAGCTTGTCCAATGTGGGGAAGATCCTGAACGGCTAGATTATCATCCCTGGCGGCAAAAAAAAGGTGAATTAGAAATAACGTATGCGGTACATTTTATACCAAGTTCAATGCCTGGCAAATTGGGACATCCGAAACGTGATTGGACTCGCCTCCATTTCCGCCGAAGCGCTGCTGGATAACTCCTGAAGTAGATGCCAGCAGCTAAAATGACCGGCAATCCAGGAACGACGTGGCGGCTACCGCTGGAATTTTTTTCAGATAACTCTAATACCTGATGCTGTTCTACGTAGGTCCTCGCTCACCCTATGGCCACCGCTGGCATGACTGCATACTTGCATCAATCGTTATCTGGGAGGAAGCACGTCATTCAAATGAGATAGCACTATCACGGTGAGGTAAGACAAGGCAAACAACCATTGATTGACCGAGAAACAGACAGGTTGCCGCGCCGGTCAACTCGGGCAGTTGCTCATCTTCTTGATGCGCTGGAAAACTGGTCGGTGACCGGCGATCACATCAAACTCGACATATATAGAGTTATGAATCACTGTTCGTCGACATCGGTGCCGGCTAAGCTGCATATCTTGACTCTTTCAAGTTTCAAGTTGCGGGTAAACTCTTGCTCCGCTTGGTCCGAGTATGCTTCTGCTTACGAGTTTGTCATTTCCGTCGCTTTCCACACTGAAGGTTCACCGCCTCTGACCTCCCAAGGTTTCTCCGCAGTCATTTTGGGTAAAGCGGGTCTTCCATTCTTGCGACGAAACCCATCGCTGCGCAAGGGTGAGACCTTGCAAAATCCTTGTACCTCAGGTAACAGTAGTCAACCAACGCGCCACGATCAATGTACCACAATTCCCCACCAAGACGTTGCCAATGACAACTAGGTATCCGTGCATGGCATCTTTCTCCCCACATGGTGTGTCCGGTGATTGCCGCAATATTCTCGATCTTGTTCACAGACCGTGCCAGATCTCCCGTCTCAGTCCCTGTGTACCTCGGTCCCTTGTTCAGGGTCTGACGAATCATCATGATATCAATATTCCATCCCCGCATGATGGACCCTTCGCAGGCTCATACTTGAAACGGCCTTTTCACCCTTTGTAGGGACAGTATCAAAAGATCACCCAATGAGTTCCGTCCGAGCTGCAAGACGGGCTTTTCCGCTTCGCTCTTTCATTCTAGCGACGCAGTCGGGACAACGCGAGGTACTTTTGCGTGGTGTTCGTGTACCTCTCATGCGTTGCGTGGTTATGGCGCCTCCCCGCGAACAAAGGCACATGTAACCAAGCATGCATTGGTTGCCCCGCAACTGTACAGCCGCGACCTTTCATCGAGTCCAGCCAGAAGCCCACCAATTAGATGTGACCATAAGTGCGTGAAAACATGCGGTTCGTTCGTCGTTCATGAGAAGACCTGCAAACATGTGCTGATGAAAGGCGACGAGTGTGCGTATGTGGATGTTCCCCGAGTCGGGCTTCGAAACCCGTTTCCAAATGCCTCGCACTGTTCGCGCGAGAGCTCCCGACCTGAGTGTAACGCCCCTTTCAAGCTCGTTCCTGGAAACATCCAAAGCGGTCCCGCTCGGCGCCTAATTCTTCGGACAGGAAACACGTCCGACGCGGCGAGTCTCGCAGGCCGTCAGGACGCGTTTGTTCCGATATTCTGCCAAGATCCGCGATTAACCCCGACAAACATATGGCTTTCTTCCAGTTTGCGCCTGTCCCCATCTGCCCACATTCTGCGGACGGAGACGGAATGCAGATCAAATATGCTTGCAATTTATCGACATGGAGACGGTTTCATGGTAGAATGAACGAAACGTATGCTTCTCCGCATGTGGCGCACGATACATAGCAGCCAGGGGTTCGATACAAGTGGGTCCCAGAGTAACCTAGAGCTTTCCCTCCGAAATTTAGCACGTGGGTGTTTTGCATGCCACGACAATATCGCGGAACGTGTAATGGGCCTGGGTAAGGGAGCTGCGGTTATCGGACAGCAATCTTGTGAGAATTTGGCCACAAGGGACACCTATGGCGTACTAATCGGCTTGGTGGACATTCCGAGTGCACGCACCATTCAGGGACAAAAGCTTGCCAGATGCCATTGGATATGCTGTGGCATGTCTGTACAACCTGACAGCACAAAGATGGTGGCCTCCGCTGACATGCTGGATGTGGAGGGTGTGGGGCATGGGGTAAGGCTGTGTGGGGCATTTGCAACGCTTGTCTGGACGGATCTAGAATTTCATGCGCGCTCGGAACTGACGGACACCCGCAGGATGAGAATGGCACTAGTTCAAATGTCCGAACTGGGTCTCTTGATACTGGAGCGGTTTTCGCCGCCTACAGCATATATTCCGGCGCAGATAAGGCATTAATTCCTGAAACATGTACGTTGTACAGTGCTACCTACAACAAACCGATGCAATGCGATAGCGAATTGTCAAGTGCCAAGAATATAGTAAAATCATAAAGAAAAAGAAAATACTAGAGGCAATAGCACAATCATTAGCCCTCTATCGAGTATGCACCATCCAACCCGAACAAAACTCGAAGCCAATGATCCCAAATAGGAAGACTATTAGTCCAAGCTCCATATGCTAACCGGTAATGTAAATGCGCAACTAGTGGTACAAATGTACAGAGTTGAAACGAAAAGGAAATGTTATCAAGTACAGGCGTATGGCACAGAGGTGTGGGACTTGTGCTCCGAAGAGCGAGGCATTGTAGTAGCCCAAGGAGATGTGGCGCGATTAGGAGGAACGACGAGGTCATAATGTGCGGATGATAATCATGCAAGCGTGCGTTGGTGCAAAGTACCGAGGAGAAATGCGAGAAAGAAAGAGATAAGTCAGGGTATGTCGTGGATTGGCGGTATAACCATCGTCGTCGCTCCGCAGATACGATCTGGGTATAAGGTGCCCCGTGGCGAAGACGTCTCGGATAGCATCTACCACTTTCGTTCGGGACTAGTTTCCTTTCCGTGGAAAAGGAAAAGGCGTTTGAGAGGCTGAACAATTTCAACCTCGACTTCGACCTCCTTGAGGTATCCGTCAACGATACGGGCTTCAATGCGCTTCTCCTTCTTTGGAGGAGGCATCATTACGGGGTATGTCTTGATGTTATCATATGACCACGAGCGGACTGGGACAAGATGAGCAACGATACCATAGGTGGCACTCGCAACATACCTTGTACTTGTAGTCGCGACGACGTTGAGGCAGAGGTGCTACGCTGTTCGTTCCACATACTGTCTTGACTGATTTCGCTAGGAAAACGGCTGAGTGGACTGCACATGCTCGCCGAGGAGATGCTTTGGCTAGATGCGGTGTGGGCGCGCATGGTAATGTTGGGGACGAGCAGTCGACCTTCGGCCCCTGGCTTTACCAGAGGTGTTTCTCGACGGCGACGGGAGGATGTCGATGTCGGGGATAAAGGAGGGAGGGAGGGAGCAGCGGAAGAAGCATTGGATGGGTAGAGTGCAGAACGTGACTCAGAGCGCCGAGATAGAGGAAGCGGATACTTTGCGTACAATTCGTCCGTGTAGGACTGACTGGAGCGGGGCAAATGCGATGGGCGAGACTGGGCGGGAAATGAGGCCGAAGTCGATGATGTGGCAAGACTGGTGGATGTCCACTGGACACCCCTGCTGGAAGTGGCAGCAAAAGAAGTTTTATTTGGGGGGGCAGTTGTGACCACGGCATCGGAACGGGGAGAGAATGAGTATACAGACTCGCGCCAGGCATCACTGCCGTCTGTCCAGCCGGGAATGGGTTTCTGAGGGGGAGGCAATTCATTTCGTGGAGTAGGACGCTTAGTGGCAGGGTCTGCGCAGAGGGCAGCTTGAATACGTTTGGCGGCCATCATGACACCACCCTGATAGTTATTGCGGAACTCGGGTTGAGGTGGAGGGGCACGATGAGCAGCAAGAATTGGGGGCGGGGGAGGTAATGGAGGAAAATCGTATATCGCAGCAAGGGTGGCAATGCTGGGCGAAACGGCGACGACGTCGGATGAGGTGAGTGAGGAGTCGAGTGAGGAACCACTGCTAGACTCGTCTTCTGAATCACAAGGGAGGAAGGACTCGCGTGGGAGGGGTGGGAGAGGAGGAGAAGCGCGGTCTGGATTGTAACTGATGGAGAGAGCCCCACTGAGACGGGTCAGATCGGCCATTCTGCAGTCATCGGAACAATAGAGGGGGATGGGCCCTTGATCGATGAGGGTGCGAAGTTTGGTTGGGAGGGGTTGGACGACGTTTGGTTTTACGAAGCCTGGCTTTGAGCGTATGGTGCCAGTCTTTGTCTTGGATATTGGGTCGCCTGCTTTTGGGGCTGGGTGGAGTGAGAAAGGGTGGGTAAGAATATAGAGGTACTTACGAGAGTCAGGAGGAGGGATAGGAACAGTGATGCGTTTTGGCATGATCTGCCTGTCGCAGGCGGGACACCAGGCCTCGTCGTAGTTGACGTCCATTGGGGGTGAAGGGGAGAAAGAGGAGGGGATATATAAAGGGGGGAGGAACAAAGGGCGTGGCTGAAATGGAATGGAAGTGAATATGGACAAAAAGACCTGCCACGGGTGGAGGACGCAGCTGGTGGCGGCGAGGAGGGAGAAATAGCGAATGCGAAAACCCCGTCTTAATATTTGATTTGCTGATTCGCATCGCATCGTTCAAACACCATTCCTATTTCCGGAAATATACACTGAATTTTACATCCCGAAATTCCCGAAAATGCGCCTTCTCTTTTTACAAATTCCGTTATTACCTCTGATTATGTCATCACACACCTCGCATCGGCAGGCCAACCGCGGCGCCTCGGGCGGCGCATGACACCAAATTAGGAAGGTTGCTGTCACACTTGCTGGCACCGCGTTACGTCCCTCTCGAAATGGCCCTGCCGCTGTCCAATCGGCGCGCCCACCAATCACACACCCCACCGGCATCTCCCGTGTCTCGGCATACCCCGCCGCGAATTTCTCTTCCCCGCTCATCCCTGCACGTGGGCCGCGTCGACCAGCTGAGTTCCCGCAATCAATTCGCCTGTGCCGTTGGCATCTCCACTGCCAACCCCCTCCCACATGCTTTCCCAGCCTTGACCGTCCACAACCGTGCCTTGTCATCGCCAGCACATGATTTCCCAGTCTCAGACCTGTGCCACCACACTCAAACACACAATCATTCACATAAGGGCGTTGTGGTGAAACCCGACGTGAACGGGAGTACCTTTATTACACGAGACATATTGTCAAAACTAAATACCCCGTCCATTAATCCCTCCGCAATAATCGAGGTGATATTAAAAGTCTTACATTTATTGTAGACCTTGTAGCTTCGTAATGAGCTTGTCCTCTCTTTTCTGCACGTACATTGTACTTGTTGTCTGCAAGAGTTCCTCGATCGATTCATACGTTTGTCCCCCATCAATCTTGAGACACTCGTTTAGCGCAATGATCACGATTCGTACAACAGTGGGTCTCACCTGATAGCCACGAATGTTTAGGTGCACTCTGATGCTCGTGCCCTCCAACAATGTCACAACAGCAGTCGCCTCTTGTGCTGAACACTGACTGTCAACTTCATACCGGATCAAGCCAAATGATTGTTCCGAGAGAGCACGATCAAGTTCATCGCGATAGAACGAAGATGGGGAAGCCATGTCGGCAGGGGCCCGGAAATTGCCTCTGCATTCTGAATCTTCTGTCGAGATATCGTCATATAACATTGCCATCCAGCAAGGGGAGGACTCCATCTCATACGATGGAGAGAACACGGAACCCGACATCACAAGTGTAAGCTGAAAACGAGATGACAGTGATCACCGTGGACTTACTTCTTGACCCTGTTAGTCCGTATACAGAGCCGGTTATTGCCGCTACCCTGTGGTGGAGTTAGAGACAATCGAGCAATCTGATTTTGCGCTTTGGAATCACGAGATAGTGCAACTCCATCCTGCATAGAGCGTGCTAAAAAGGCTACCGTCTGACTGACGCGTGTATTTATCCCACCGCTTAATTTGCAAATCAAGCGTCCGGCGGTTCTGCTCTAGTACATGACAAGCTAACGGGTTATCGGCTGCGCGACAGGATGTAAATAGATGCAATAATATGTGGGGGAGAAAAAGTCGAATAAACTTGCAACAACTTGTCGCATATGATTATCAATACTTTGCCCTAAAAACTTTGATTGATCGAGAACGCCAGTACCAGGAATTGACTGCGCTAAAAATCGGATCGGTGGTGGGAGTGGGTAAGACTTAAGCGGTGGGCCGTGGAGGACGCATGGACGTTTGTGGACTCGTGACCCAGGAGGACAACACCGCCCAAAGATCACCGGATTGAGATCACTCCGGTTGTCCAATCTGCAGAGCAAAGAGGTAAGTAAACAGAAATATTCAGACCTCGCTTGTCGTTACGTCTGAGCTGGTGAAACGCTCCCTTTGCCTTGTGGATTACCTCCGCAACACCACAGGGATGCCTGTAGGTTCGGTTTCATCCCTGTATATACTAACACGAAAATACGTGCCAGTTGCCAATGCTCCGAGCTCGATGTCGGCGGCGGAGAAGGCCACGCGCAACCTTAATCGCAAAAGCACAGGGCGACTCAGTGCCTCGAATGAAGAAATCTAGACCGTTCTCGGCAATGGAATTTGGTGCCAAAACGCAATCTAGAAAAAGTTGTCAAGATGACAAACCATTTTAGGCGGTGGAGTCGCGGCTGCCTCCAATTGTTGAGTGCCAACCCTTGAAACTCGCCACACGCGTTCTGTTCGTCCAAGATCAGCGTTTCAAAGGCTTTTCAACTTTATTGCTCGGCGGACTTGCAGGCATGGACGTAGTCAAGGCAGTGGAAACGTACATCACAAAGTTGGTGGCTGCTCCTTCAGCTATGAAGGTTCTCCTTCTTGACACACATACGGTAAGGCTGTCCAGCTCACATTGCCATATGTTGACCTCTCCTGACTGCACCAGACACCGATCGTCTCTCTCGCTTCGACGCAGTCAACTCTCTTGTCTCACCAGGTGTATCTCACGGATCGAATTGACAACAGGCTGCGCAACCCGATGCCTCACATGAAATGTGTCTGCTTTTTGCAACCTAGCGAGGATAGCATTGAAGCAGTGTGTGCAGAGCTGCGTGAGCCCAAATATGGCGAATATTACCTCTGTCAGTGCGTGGATTCTTTAGTAAGTCCAGTATCCGAGCTAATGTTCAATTATCGGTCAGATTTCAGCAATGTTTTGACCAAGTCTTCGATCGAGCGCCTTGCGGAGGTAGACGAATTTGAGGTGGTGCGTGAAGTGCAGGTAGGCAGTTGACCATTCTTTGCATACAGTGGAGCTGACCTCTCTAAAGGAGTATTTTGCTGACTATGCACCCCTTCTGCCTGGTTTGTTCTCTCTCAACCACTTGCCCACCGTCAGCAAACCTTTGTATGGATCATCGCCCAATAGCTGGGATAATAACGCTCTAGAACACTGTGTGCAAGGAATCGTGGGTGTTCTTCTTAGCTTGAAGAAGAAACCAGTCATTCGGTACGAGAAGATGAGTGGTATGGCGAGAAAACTGGCTAATGAAGTGCAGGTGAGTTCCCTTTTCCTATTTCCTCTTGCTATATTCATGTCAACGTTAAGCATCGCATACAAGCGGAGTCGGCCTTATTCGACTTCAGGCTTACGCAGGTAGCACCACTGTTACTCATCCTTGATCGGAGAAACGACCCTGTCACGCCTTTGCTATCTCAATGGACATATCAGGCTATGGTCCATGAACTTCTTGGCATCCAGAATGGAAGGGTTAACCTCAGCACAGTCCCTGATATTGGGCCAGAACTTTCTGTACATTCATTCCCACTGGATACACTGCCAATCACCACTCACACGTTTGATAGGAAATTACTCTCACGACCTCCACTGATCCGTTCTTTCAAGCACATTCACTGGCTACATTTGGTGATCTCGGAACTTCGCTGAAAAATTATGTTCAATCTTATCAATCCCGATCACTCGCCCAATCTCCCTCGGCTATCAATTCGATATCCGATATGAAACGGTTCGTAGAGGAATATCCCGAGTTCAGGAAGCTAGGTGGGAACGTCAGCAAACACGTCGCCCTGGTTGGGGAGCTCAGCCGGTTGGTTGAGAGAGATCATCTGCTTGACGTCGGTGAAATAGAACAAGGCCTTGCAACGAGTTCAGGCTGTGATTTCAAGGTTCGTGCCACATCCAGAGATTTCTTTTTATGCCACCATTCGTACCCTTGAGCATTAGACTGTCCAAGCTCTCGTATCGAACAACGCTGTACCCGCATGGAATAAGCTCCGGGTTGTTATTCTATATGCGCTACGCTACCAGAAGACACAGACGAACAACATTGCTACACTCATCAATCTTCTCCTATCCAACGGTGTGCCACGAGAGGATGCGAGGGTGAGTGCACTCCATCTTTTACTTGAAAACTGATTCGATTTTCGTAAAGCTTGTTTATGTCCTTTTAAATATTGCTGGCTCCGATCAGCGCCAAGATGATTTATTTTCGACCGAGTCGCTGTTAGCCAAGGGCCGGTCTGCGTTGAAGGGCCTCAAGGTAATCAATTCAATGGCGTGACTGGCATATGCTGACAGGTTGTATAGGGAGTCGAAAATGTCTACACTCAGCACACCCCACACCTTTCACAGACGTTAGAGAATTTATTCAAGGGACGTCTGAAGGAGACCAGCTACCCGTTCCACGAGAGCCCAGGAACAAACCTTGGGCTGCAGCGGTATGGAGTGTGATTCCGCTGAGTCTCTCGTACTGACAACTTCCCCAAGGCCGCAGGATATCATTGTATTCATGATCGGGGGGACGACGTATGAAGAGGCAAGGACAGTTGCTTTGCTGAACCAAGACTCTGCTTCGACGGGAACGCGGGTGCTGCTGGGTGGGACATGCGTCCACAACTCGTCAAGGTACCTTCAATATTTGTTCCCACTTCACTGCAGTATTGACGTCTGTCAGCTATCTGGAAATGGTTCGCGCCGCAGCAGAAGGGTTTCCCGGTTCTGTGTATGAGCCACCGCCAGAATCAGCATTGAATGCACCCTCACTGAACCTCAATTTGGGCGGTGTCAACGTCAGCCTTGGTGGGCCGGGTGGCTCGGGCGTGTACAGAACGAGCTCGGACAATGTTGGCGTTCAAGCTGAAGGGATCAGAGATGGTGTACGTACTCTGTTCGGCAAGGTGAAGCAGGGCGTAGACAAGATAGTCTTGTGACGGGTGTTTGGCATGGCTACTACTAGCCATTTATTATTGATAGAATACAAGAGTCGTATCTCTCCACACTCTTAACAGAGATTCGATTCCCCGGCAAAAGGACACGTCTACCGGATCACGTGATGTAGAAGAACTCTACGTTCTCGCTTCTCAATTTCTCCTTGCAATATTCTACAACAAACTGCCCTCGACTACTGTCCTTGATCAAGGTCTGGTGTGATGGCAAAGGGTTTTCTAGCAGGCCTCAAGGGGATCGATGCCTTTGGGAAGGTAATTGGTCACTTTTGCTACGTTGTGACACGTTGACTTAGCGCTTCTATGGTTAGACCACAGAAGATGTTAAAGTGAAGACGCGGACGGGCGCTTTCTGTATGCTCATCCTTGTCTTTCTCAATTACGCAAACTTACATTCTCTTTGCTCATAGTGACACTCGTTTCAGCATGTATCATATTGGCTTTCACAACCTTGGAGTTCTTCGATTACAGAAGAGTTGGGGTCGACACCTCCATTGTCGTCGATCGAAGTCGTGGACAAAAATTGAGCGCAAAGTTGAATGTGACATTCCCACATGTCCCTTGTTATCGTGAGTGATGCGTTTCGTCTGTGTCATTTCACTGCTAAGGTGTAAACCATTTTCGATCGTTGAACCTTTCTTGGGCACCGAACAAAATCTCTCTAGTGCTCAGTCTTGACATTATGGATATTTCTGGGGAACAGCAACGCGACATTTCTCACAACATTATCAAGAAGAGACTTACACAGACTGGTGTAGACGTACCCGGACAGCGCGGCGGGGACCTGCGAAACGAGATTGACAAATTGGCAGAGAAGCGCGGGTCTGGGTACTGTGGGTCGTGTTTCGGTGGTGTGCCACCTGAGAGTGGCTGCTGCAACACTTGCGAGGAGGTCAGGCAGGCATATTCAGACAAGGGCTGGAGCTTTGGCAATCCCGATGACATCGAACAGGCAAGTTGAATGTCTGTCAAGTGAGCGCTGACCTGTTGACGGTCGTGTGTCAGTGCGTTCAAGAAGGGTGGTCAGAAAAACTCAAGGACCAAGCGGAGGAAGGTTGCAATATTTCTGGACGCATTCGAGTGAACAAGGTTATCGGCAACATCAACATATCCCCAGGCAGATCATACCAAACAAATAGTCGCTATTTCTATGACCTCGTGCCCTACCTCAAGGATGCCACCCACATCCATGACTTCTCACACATCGTCCATGAATTCTACTTCATGGCTGATGATGAGTATAACCCAACCAAGTCGAGGATTGGAAAGGAGATGAGGAAGCGTATGGGAATCGATGAGAATCCTCTGGATGGATATGAAGCCAAGGTTTGTTCACTGGCATGCATTTACGAGTTTCTACTGAGTTGATCCATCTTCAGACCACTAAGCCTCAGTATATGTTCCAGTATTTCCTCAAGGTCGTCTCGACGCAGTTTAGGACGCTCGATGGAAAATCCGTGCGTAAAATTTCTATTGCAGGGCAATAGAAATTCACATGGTTCACAGATGAACACGCATCAATACAGTGTAACTCACTTTGAGCGAGACTTGCTGAAGGGCGTGAACGAAAAGGGCGAGCAGGGTGTTTTCACACACCACGGTTTCATGGGAGCACCGGGTACGCGACTACCTGTAGTCCTCCAAAGGCGAGTGAGCACTGAGTTCTTCCACAGGCGCGTTCTTCAACTTTGAAATATCACCCATTCTTGTCGTCCACGCTGAAACAAGACAATCGTTTGCACATTTCCTTACATCGTGAGTAACGCTGTTCCTGGGTTGTGGTTTGTCTTGCTCAGTTCCTTTCCAGGACGTGTGCCATTGTGGGAGGAGTGCTGACTGTAGCCGCGTTGTTGGATAGCATATTATTCGCAGCTGGTCGCAAGTTGAAGAAGGGCAGCGTCGCCAATGGAGGTGCAAAAGTGATATAGTTGTACTGAGAGTAGGTCACTTTTTGCCTGCGCATTCCTTGACTATCTATCTGCTTGTGCCCCAATATTCCCCGGGCATAACTAAGAGTGGACAGAGTTCTCCTCGACCAATTCGCCCTCCATATCCGAACGCTTGATTCTGCCCAACTCCTCATCTGGTGCCGCGCTCTGAATAGGCCACTTGGGGCCTGTGTATGGCCAGGTGTCACCCTCGGCGACGTTCTAGGAAAATTGAGTCTACAATTGCCTCAGGGGGTATGAGACCTATGCACCTTGGGTGGGTCGTGAACAAAGTCGTCGTGCATGTTGTGGTTTACGGTCTTTGGACGAGCGACGGTTTTAAGGGTCTGATCTTTGTCTGTATGAGCTGTACCAGCCTTGCGCGCATCTTTGAGCATTTGGTGTCGGTTTGACATGTTGGTGGTACCAATACTTGTGGATGTCATGTCATGTCGTGTGCCTCGGAAATCGCCGAAATGCACTAATCCCCTACAATGAGCAAGACGCCCTCCGCAATCTTGTCTGACGCGCTTACCTCCTTCAACAAAGCAGCGACGCTTGCTGTACGCGCAGTCATCTACCATTCAACTGGGTGCTCATTGATAGCTCAAAGTTCACCACAGCGCAAGATCAGGCGCGCAGGGATGTCGCACAAGTAACGGCGGAGGCCCGCGAGGCGCGCCGAGAACGCGACGAGGCAGTTAATGCTCTCCACACCCACAGGCTCGAAGAGCAAACTTGGAAGCAAGAGGCTGGTGAATGGAAGGCTATAGTACGCGATTTTTCTCGTTCTACATGTTCTTCCGTCCGTCTCACTGTCGTACACTAGGCAAACCAAGCTGAACTGGCAGTATGGTCCTCTCCTTGCCCTCTAACGCGCCTTTGATCGTTTGTTGTCGACAGATCCAACACCATCTTGACACCGTCGCCCAACTACGACAAGAGGCCACTCAGTGGAAGAATCAGTGTCTTCGGCTCGAGGAGACCTCAAGACAGGAAGCGATCAGCTGGAAAGAACAGTTTCTCCGCGTAGAAAAAGAGCGCTCGAAACTTGCTCAACGGGTAGAAGAGCTCGTAGCAGAACGACTAGCTTCCGTATGTTGCCTTCGATTGTATGCTACATTCACTAAGCATCTGTGCAGGGCGGATATGTTCAAACATCGACCACACCATATACTCCCCTGCCAAGGTATTCCGTTGTAGGTGACCTGTCCGCATCTACACGCTTACAGCGTGTTTCCGCCCTTGATTCCTCGAGTCCGAGTCTCCAGGAACGCACTCTATCAAAATCACTATGTTCCATGTCCAAGACGATCTCAAGCGCGAATCGGGCTCGCCCAGGGCACACCTTGCAACTCCCAACGCCATTGTCAGAGAACCAACGTGGTGCACGCTCGAGAGTCGCACAAGATACTGCTCCCTTAGTGTTACAACAAGGACCGACTTCAAACAGCACGCGTCAGGTAGTCGTTCGTCGCGTCCGTGCCGTTGTAGAGGTCCCCGTAAAAGAAGAAAGCCTCGATCGGGACATGGACATGGACGCAATTACTTCGACTGCTGCCGCCAATATCGCGTCGACTTCAACTTCGGCACCCAAATCTGCTGTTGCGTCTCAGACTTCAGAGGCTCTCATGACCACAGAGCTTACCAAGGCAACTCCGCGGGGTAAACGGAAAGCATCCGCGAAGCGAGCCTACGTTGAAATCGATGACGAGGAATCGGAGCGAGATAGTGCCTCCAAGCAAAGCGATACGGAGGAATATCAACCTGTTTCAGACGGCGACGACGAATTATTGATGGGTACCGAGGTCGGCAAAACCTCAAGCGTGGAATTCCTGGTGGTGCTGACAGTGCGTTCACAGACGAATCAGAAAGAAGGTTATGGCATGAAACGTGTTCCAAAGCCCATCTCGCTTCAGAAGACAACTCGCCCTCCTACGGTGGCTAAGAAACGGAAAGCACCTGCTGCCACAAGTACTAAGAAGAACCGGCCTTCTGGCCCTTTGAAGCAATGAATGCATTCGTCCTTCTATCTCTTTTGGAAAAGGAACTCCTTCCTGTGTTTCTGATACGTGGTATCTTTTCTGCGATCCATGACTGATCTAGCTACGCTTTCTTGCACTGGAAACACATTCCTAACATCTCCTCGCACTATGAGACATGTATTCAAAATTCCTATATGGTATCGCCGGGGCTCAAAGCACAACGTGGCTGGATCCCTGATCCAATAGATTGATTCTTTCAGTTGCGCCTCTGGATGGCGGCGTTTTCGCCAACAAACTCGTCGAACCACTTGAATACTTCGTAGTGCCACTTCAAGCTGTTTCCAGCATTCAGCACCCAGTGGTTTTCGTCCGGGAAAATCACCAATCGGCTAGGAACCCCGAGTCTATTTCAAGGGGGTTAGTACAAGTACCAAAGCATTGAGCTGAAAGGACACGTACTGTTGCAAGGCGTGCCACACCGCGATGCCGTCCCCCTCAGGTAAACGGTAATCTTTGCTCCCATGAATGGTCAGCTGAGGTGTCGACCATTTGCTTACGGTGTATGCTGGACTATACCTGTCATCCGTGATCGGCGTTGAGCCCAGAACTCCCAAGATCAAAAGCGGGAACACACTTGCGAGACAATTCAAATGACTTCTTCTCCCAAGGACGTCCTCCCCATTCGTGGTTAAACTAGTACGAAATCAGTACTAGGGTCTGATCGATCGGACGGGGATGTGCGCGCACGAAAAAGAGTTCGTCCGTCGCATAGCCGTTGTACGTGGTATCAAAGACCTGACATAATGCCGTCAAAACGACGGAGATGGGATACACGAGGAGATTTACACCATCATGACACACCAAGGCCTTGAAGCCGAAGACAAATTCAGGGTTTCCTTGAATCCAACTGGGGAAAGGCGGCGATCAACGCATGTTCGAGAGCGTAGATAGATAAGAGTGCAAACTTGATAGCATAACCTCCATAGCTGGCACCAGCAGCGACCGCGCGTTCAGGGTCGATCTAGTCGTTAATGTAAGAGTGACCCCAGGATGACGCTCTGGGCAAGTTACCTGAGGGTAGTGTTCCAAGACGTATTTCCAGCCATTCTGAAGATCCACAAAGGGTTTTCCTCCCCAGTCTTCCTTGATTCCTTCGGTCAAGTCTAAGACGTTTTTGTGAAGAATCAAGTATCATGTGCAACGGATTATCGCATACCTTGACCGAAAGAAGTGGAACCCGTGGGGTTGATTGCCACGACCACGTAACCCTGGCTTGCAAAGACTGGCAGGTATTGGATTCCAGGGAAACGTGGCTAGTAGGGGGTTACTGACCATTTGGGTTCCAACGTGTGGACCAAGAATCAGCCCAGCAGCTTTCAGGGCCTAGATTACCATGACATCAGCCATTGATCACGTCACTTTATAACATGACCGAACTCACCGCCGTGAATGAGCAAGATGACGGGCCATTTCTTCACGTCCGTAGGCTTGTAACCGGGAGGAGTGAGAATCCATCCGTGAATCTTGTGCTTTGCACCTTGGAACCAAAAGTCCTCGCCAGGGTCTAGGTGTTTGCCTCGGAGAGATGCAGCGGAGAAGTTAGTGATCCGGGTAAGCTTGCCTCTAAAAGGACTCGATCCATTTTGCTTGATGTCTGCCTCAACATGGTGGAGGTCTCCAAGAGTATACGCGTCGTTTGGGGACGTGAGTGAGGACAATGCAAAGAGAAGATGGCCATTTGAAAGTACTTGCAAACCCGAAGCAACATGCGTATCTGTCAGAGGAATGGGGGTATCGAATGGAGAGGTGAGTGCGGGATGCGTAGTAGATGCATCGGGCGTTGGAGGGATTGGAAGGGTGAAGATTTTGCCTCTGGCAGTATCTTCGGCGATAAAGTAGATGAATTCACCATTCTTGGAGAACTGAATGGATATGGCTTTAGCCATCATTGGCAGAAAATGGAGCGTTGCAACATACCGCCAAAGCACTTGGGGAGCGGTCCCAGTGTTGCGTGACAGTGAAAGTAACGCGTTTTACGAGGTCATGAATGACAATCTTGGCCCTGGATCGCGCGTCAGTGTGGTTGGCAAAAAAAAAACTTGTAAAACAACCTACCTGTCTGATTCGTGGCCATCCTCATCAAGCTGGAGCCAGGCCACCTTGTCACCCTGTGGACTAAAAGCTGGTGCATGAGTTGCACCATGCACGCCAGAGGTGAGCTC
The DNA here is from genome assembly GCA_038093375.1 of Xerocomus brunneocitrinus. Classification (NCBI taxonomy): domain Eukaryota; kingdom Fungi; phylum Basidiomycota; class Agaricomycetes; order Boletales; family Boletaceae; genus Xerocomus; species Xerocomus brunneocitrinus. The sequence continues at coordinate 42,741 of JBBPSB010000068.1, read as the reverse complement.
TTTGAGGTTGGAACCGTCAAAGTCGACGAGGTATATCTGGAGTTTAATCAATAAAGAGACAGGGAAACGTTGGAGCGATCACACATTCTGTTTTGTGTGAGTTGCTTTTGGTAGCACAGGATCCTTTGCAGTCAAGATGATCTGACTATTTGAGATATCGAAATCACCCGTTCCACCAAAAGGTTCAACGGGAGAACTCTAGAATGCGACTCGATACATTAGTGATACCTATTTCACAGTAGACGGGCAATATACCAAATTGGTTCCCAGAAGAACGTTGGTAAAGTCACCACCAAGAACATACCTACTCCGGTCAACGTACAATCCCACGGTGAAGAGAGACTTGTGTTTAGGACCGACCCAAGTGTCCCATTGGCGTTCAAAGGGCTCATCGTAGACCAAAGCGGAATTGCCGCGATTATCGTATTTTTCATCGTTGTCCTTAACAGCTTTCAGATCACCATCTGCGTGGACGTACGCGGAGAAAACGAGCACGTCAGCAGAGTGGGCATAACGGAAGTCGGCAGCGGTGGTGACGGGGAATGAGCCGATGGGGATGGGTTGGCTAACACGGATTGAGGTTCCAATGAATTCGACCTTGATGGCAAACAGTGCTTGTTTCTTGTCCTTATCTGGACCTGTCTCAACGACATGCACGATGGTGCGCGCGTCGAGCCAAAAAGCATCCCCTCCGTCGGGAAGGGGGAGATCGTATGGCTCTGATGCGCCTGCGGTGTGTACAATGGCAAGAGACTTGTGGGTTCTGTGCTAATCTGAGTGGGGAGGAGATCTGGATCTGTTGTACTTACTTGCGATCTTTGAAAGAGTAGATACTGGTGGGGATGATGGCCAAGTCACCGGTCGGGTTGGCGAGGGGTGCACCTGGCCTGGGCAAGGTGAGCATGTCCTGCGGGGAGAGAATGTCAGGCGACGCTTTGAGGGCAAATTCTGCGGGCATGATTGTGGACGACTGGGACAAGGTCGATATCGAATCGAATCTTATAGCAATCGATCCGGATCGGTACAGCGTCTACTACGCCTCGTCCATCTCGTCCTCCACTACATCGCTTTCCTCCTCCAACTGGGTCACTACGCCTGTGTTAGAGTCCCACCGAGCTTTCAGTCTCACCCTGAATACCACCATTTTCTCGCCAATAAGCTTCAACAGTTGGGCCTGCTCGCTCGTGAGCACTTTGCCTTCGTCGCATATCTTATGCGACGTTTCTAGCGTAGGGACACCCCTTTTCAACGTCGTAGACAATCCCAGTTTACGCAGCTGAGGCTCTTCGTTGTGTGGGAATGGTTCTGGGGGGTCCGAGTGCACTCGCATCACAGGACCGACGGGGAGTATCACTGTGCGGCTGGCAATGTTGCCTGTCCGCGCAAAGTCGGCTTGTTTGAAGTCCTCGAACCATTCGACCACTTCCTGTGGCTCTGTGTCGGTAAACAATAGACCAACTTGACCTTTTACTTTCTAACATGTGATGGAGGACATCAGTCGCATCTAAAAACTAGACCGAGACGACATGCCTCGGCAAGTTTATGCAACCCTGGTTGATGCTCTTCTTCTGGTGTATTTCCAAGTGCTTTCGCCATCACCGCAGCCTTGCCAAAGAATATCCGTGCTGAACTTGATTGTTGCCCATGTCAGAGCAAACACTTGGTTATGGTGTGCCTCGACTCACTCTCTCCAGAGATTTCGGACGGTTTTCAGATGCGTGTTACGCATCACCCCTACCTCGAATAGCCAGCAGTACTTCCATTTTTCTGCGCTTTGTTGAATCTATCGAGATCATTCATTGGGATGATCACGTTCGAGCATGTTGTGCACACCTCGTTCAGAAACGCATTTTTGTGTTCTCTGGTCTTCTTTGAGACCTTTGTGAGTGATACTGGTCGCGTGTCATTACTCGAAAACCAACGATAGTCTGTTGATCTCACCGAGTTTTGAGCGTTTGGACCTGGGCATATCGGTCGACTAGAGAGGCGTAGATTTTCAAGTCCGCCCTACACTTTGCTACTATATGTCGGCAATCTCATCAGTAGAACTCACGGCCCTTGAGCAAGTCCTCCTCAATACCTCCAGAAAAGTCCCCCTTCACCACAGATTTCGTGCTCTCTTTACCCTCAAATCGCTCAAAAGCGACGATGCAGTGACGATAATATCTAAAGGTCTCATCCATTTTCTCCACTATACATCATGATCTGACCCCGCAATCAACAGCCTTTGATGATCCTTCTGCGCTTTTGAAGCACGAACTGGCCTATTGCCTTGGTCAAATGAAAAGGACATCTGCATTGCCCGTCCTTGAGTCAGTTTTGCGAAGACAAGATGAAGATCCTATGGTCCGGCACGAGGTATGTTCCAGTCGTCCCTTCGTGCAACTCCTCTAAAACGATCATCTTGGAAGGCAGCGGAAGCAATGGGTGCGATTTCTTCTACAAAGTCAGTCGAGATCTTGCGCAAGTATCTTTCTGATCCAAATCGGAGCGTACGCGAAACTTGTGAGATCGCACTCGCGAAGATCGACTGGGATAACTCAGAGGAGGGGAAGAAACACCTTGCAGCTGCAGGGTCCCCAGATACTGTACCGTGAGTCTGCCCATTTCGATTTCTCCTCAACATGCTCATTAGAGGATGATAGTACATATACCTCGATAGATCCCGCTCCGCCGTCTTCCCACCTCTTGTCTGGACAACCAAAGCCCGACGATGTCACAGAAGCATCTATATTATCGCTCAAAGAGAAATTGCTCAATACTGAACTGCCACTCTTCGAAAGATACCGTGCGATGTTTGCCTTGCGCAATATCGGCACGCCATCGGCGGTAGATGCACTTGCAAGTGGTTTCTCTGATGACAGCGCTCTTTTCAAGTGAGTGAAGTACCACAGTCAATGTCTTGTCATTTAGACGAGAGCAGGCATGAGATCGCATTTGTTTTTGGCCAGCTGCTGTCGGCTCATTCTGCACCGTCTTTGATCAAGGTTCTTCAAGACACGGATGAAAACGATATGGTACGACACGAGGCAGCAGAAGCATTGGGTGGCATTGCAACACCCGAAGTCCTTCCACACCTAAGGGAATGGATGACACGGGAGGACGCGCCGACCGTCGTCCGTGAGAGCTGCCAAGTTGCTATCGACATGTGGGAGGTAGGACTTTGCGTTGGCATGCGAGACTGTGTTAATCTTTCGTTTTCAGTATGAAAACTCTGGCGAGTTCCAGTATGCGAACACGCTCGAGACCGTGCGCACCGCTGAGCCTGCGGCCGCATGAGACCAGTGGAGAAGTCCAAGTACTTCGAGCGTGTCTTGCTAGAATTATACACGAGTGATAGCCCGATGGGCTACATGCTGGTGCACCGAGCGCAACCTGATGGAATTATTATCACTCGGTGTCCGCGCTGCCTTTGAGAAACAAGACGTACATTCTCCCCGGCGTGTTCCGTCCAAAGACCCCTGTCTACGCTGGGATAATTGACCAGTCGAGGTCATTTTTGTGTGATCATAAGCCTTGAGGCGGTCTAGTGGAGTGTATAATAATCGGGTATCGCTTGGACAACTTGTGTTTTCCTACCAGCAGCGTTGTCGACGACATGACTGACTGCGCCATTCTCGCCATCGCATCAACGACCCAGACAGTTTTTGCGCTCCTTCAAAGCATGCAGTTCGCCTTTGACCTCGAGTAGAAACTGACAGACAATCGTAGGACTCGTCAAGGACGTCGTCCTCGATGAGCAGGCCTCTGTGGTGCCCTGGACGATCCTGAACAAGTACTACAGTGCGGACGTCAAGTTCCTCGTCCACTCGCTTTCTTCTTGGGCTCTGGTCCAACACGAAGTTCTGACTCCTGCTCTTTTGTTCGTCTGGAATAGAGGAGAGGTACACATCCACCTTCATCTCCCGCCCCCTTCTAATCCACCTCATATAGCCCTACCACGACCAGATACGCGACCTCGCTCAACACACAGCAAAGCATAAATTCGAGGTTGCCCTTGCCATCAGACTTTCTCCAACTGGTGTGACCTCGCCCGCAGAGATCGAGGATGACCAAGACATAGATGTCTATTTGTCTTCCAAGGGCTTCGAGTTTGTCGATGTCCAAAACATCGAGGGTTCAGTGTCCGACCGTGCCGGTAAGTTTGCAGTCATCTGGCCCATGCGACCATTTTGATCATTCCTAGGCATCCTTGGTATACCTCGGATTATCGATGCGTTGAGCACCATCATGTGGCCATCCATAGTTCGGCGAGGCACAATCCAATCGAATCCTAGTATTTCCTCTGATGACTACCACAATCTCGCCCGACTCGTCGGAGAAAAGATATCCGGAAATGACCGTGATCGTATGCAGCGGGAGCTCGAAGAACTTGAACGTTGGCTCGATGGAGACGATGGGGATACTTGTTCCACTGTCGGTGAGGACGAAGTCCCCTGGAGCACTGTTGTTACTCCAGGAACCCTATCACCTTCCTCGAGTGGTTTCCTTGAAAACTCGCGCCCTACCACTCCCAAAGCAGGTTTCGATGATGATTTCACTTCCTTTGTCTCTGCCTCGTCTGCAAGCTCCGCTGGTGTTTCCGGAGTCTCTTCGGAGGGTTTATCGACCCTGCCAAGGTTTCCACCTCTCACGTCCACAAGTTTTGGTTCTACTTTTAGCTTTGACTCCCCTTCGACTGACCACTCGACTCCCATCTTGGATGACCATGCAAGCTTCGACACCCGCTTAGCAGATGGCGGACCCTACAAATCTCTCGGCTCTGTGTCAGACCTTGGCGACCCAGCCAATGTAGAACCGTCATCCAACAGTGATGGGGAAGGCGAAGATATGCCGTCGCGGATGGAAATTGCAGAAACGTCACAGTGGATTTTCGGTACCATGCCTCCCTCGCTCTCACCCATTCAGGAACAAGGGGACAAGAGCTTACAACCACTGACCGCTCTTGGAGGAGGAGCGCCATTGCAAAGTTATCCAGGCGGGCAACCTGATGTGGAGATGACGGACGCCAATCTCGAGCACTTTGATTTGCAAGGCGTGTTGGGCGCACTTCAGGGATTGAAGGAAGAGATTTCCGGGATGCCAGATGAGGAGAGGAGGAACGCTGCAGCAAGAGTAGCTTTGGGCCTTGCATATGGGTTCAACCCACATTCCGAAGCGCGCAAGGAGCTTGCTTGATGTGCTAGAGTCGACAGAATTTTTCTTTGTGAAATATTGCATGGACATGATCAACTTTTGACTCTGAACATCGCCGACCATTCAAATTAGATATGCATGCTACAAAGCGAGTCATGCAAATGTACAAGAAAATCATTCCACACCTTCATCCACATCTTTTGCGTTACCAGTCTCATCTCTGACGCCACCTTCTGCAAAGCTCATGATTCCCGCCAAATCCAACTTTGAGACCACATCTTCAGCTTCTGTCACCTCCATTTCCGCAAGCACCTTGTTCACTTCTTCCAAAGTGCCCACTCTCAGAGCATCCTTGAGAGCGTCACTGAACCCTTCAAAGACTGTCCACCGCAACATCAGCGCTTTGCGCACTTCCTCTACATCTAGGTCCTCCGTTCCGGGTCCCTCGAGGACGAGATCGTCTGGCGGCGGACCGTCCGGTACATTGAAGCTGATGGTGGAGTCCGGGTTCTCGGGGACGAGCTGAATTTGCTCTTTTTGCGAAGTAGAAGGGGCGGCCTCGGTAGCAGCGGCCGCTACACGAGTGACCAGATGAGTATAAGTATCTTCGACATCCTTGACAAAGAGAGAGACGGCGCGTTTATCGCCGGTAATCATCCTAGAGTCGCGATGGCGACAATGATCAGTGCTGGTGTGATCTCGCTCAAGAGGCAAGCGCCCACTTCTGGAAGAACACCCTCACTCCGTCACGACCCAATTTATCACAGTATTGCAGAAGCAGGCTTTGGTGTACGCATTGCTTTGCATATTTTTCGTGTCCCTCTGATTCTGCCTGGAAAGCGGCGACAAGGAGAGCGTCAGATGCACCCGGAACGATGACATCGCGATTGTCCTGTATGAATGCAAAGGATTGGGCATAGTCCCAGAGCGACAAGCGGGAAAAGCGGGCGAGGGACGGAGTGAGCTCTGGTAGATCTTCCGGTTGCTCGTCGTCATTTGAGGCATCCGCATCCGAGGGAGGAGCCGGGTGGGTAGAAGAGGCAGCAGGGTTGAGTACTTCATAGGTAGTCGTTTTGACTGCAGTCTTCTTGGTTTGCGAAGTCGTATCCGTGATCGCGTTCTTGATCGGAGGCGGGGTAGGTTTGGGAGGGATGTACTGGAGCGCAGGGTCAGCATTATGAGGAAGCTGGACGAGAAACAGGAATTGATATACCTTGCTTTCCCAACCCTCGTGGATGTCATCGCTGGTGATGTGCTTCTTTTGCTCCTTGATTTCTGTATCGAGATCTACCTGGAGCTCTTGCGTGTGCTCTGTGAGCTGGGCAATGTGTTTCTCCACGCCATCGAGGATGGCTTTCTCTTGTTCGTCTTGGGGAAGAGACTTGACACTGTCATAGATCTGAATGAGAAGGGAGAGGAGCATGTCGTCGTATGTAGGCTGGTCCTTTGCATTGCTAGGTGGTGCTGCGTCTGATGGGTTGGATTGGAAACGATCGACGAGATATTGGAAGAAAGGAAGGCCAGTTAGAGACCGTCCAGCCTCTGCGTCCTCTGCGATGTCGCCCGCCCCGCTAGCTGGTGCGCCGGCGATGCGCTGTTTAATCTTGATGAGGCGTGGATGAAGGACATCGTTGCACGCAATCTCTGCTTTGAGTGCTTCAATCTTGTGCTTGCGGACCTCGCGCTTTTCGTGGATGTCGCGCTGCTTCCACCGGATAAGAGAGCGTTTGTCGACGTTGGGATGGCCCTCGATGTCGGAGTCATCTGAGAGCTCGAGCTGGTCCCACTTGGAGTAGTTGAGCGGCATCGCGGGCGTCGTGGACGAAGAGTCGTGTGGCCGCTCGCTAACACGACGGGGTCCGTGCGAGTGGCTGAACCATTCGGGGGTCGTTCGCATCCTTGCTCTCAACACCCACCACCTCAGCTTTTCTTAATGGACGCCGACGTTGAGCGACCACCACCCACACCAACGTTGGACGCGGACTCGCTGCGTGCAGCCGCGCTCTTGTCTAGGAAGCGCCGGAGGGTCGCTGCTGACGCACCCGCTCTGCCTCCTCGCCTTGCGCCAGAGCCCGCCTTCCAGCTTGACTACGGTAACGATGATCCAGTAGCAGTCCAGCACGCCCAAGAATTTTCACCACAACCAACAGCTTCAGAGCCGACAGACCACCCAGAGGACATCGAGGACGGTCAAATTCGCGAGGAGGGCGAAATTAGCGATACTGAAAGCTCGCCTCCACCACGACGGTCTCCCACTCCGCCTCCGAGGTTGAGACAACGCCCGTTTCTTTCTCAGTCCCAGGAAACCACAAGAGTTGAAAACTCCTTGACTCCTTGTCCGACGTCTCATATCGAACCCCCAACACCGTCGCCATTGGAATCATCCCCCGCCCAGTCATGGCCAACGGCCAGTCTTGAACCTTTCATGCTCGAGACATCCACCTACCGACTTGACACCAATCATGTCAGGCCAGGACTCACAAGTTAGTCGCCAACTCCATACCAGTCCCTTCTTTGTTAACCCTATTTCTAGTGACCTTTGATCAATATAACGCCGCTAAAGAAATCGTTCTCGAGCTTCTTGGATGGGGCGTCCCTCCTGAATACCTGTTGGAATGCGGGCTGAGTCGACATGTCATCTTTTACGTTTTTTCGGAACTCAATCTGCGGCTTCCAAGCAATTTAGACACAAGTGGGCTCATTCCGTACCCAACGCCTGAGATGCTCGCACTTATGCCAGTTTCTCCATCCCCGTCTACGCGCTCATTGCATTCTTCGACTTCTACAATGCCTCCTCCATCTGTCATCCCAGCCCGAGTCTCTCTTGTTGAGCGCATAAACATGGACTTCGACACTCGGATGTCCTCACCCGAGCCGTCTCCGTACATCAAGGCTGAGCCGAGTTCACCATCATCCGCAGACCTCTCCAATTCTCATTCATTGCTCGTGATAGAGCAGCAACGACGCCAGGAACTCCTTGCCCGCAAGGCTGTTATCGCCTCTCGAAAGGCTCGACAAAGTGAACCCCCTGGCTTTGTCACCCCTACCAAAGACCAGGACATTGAGATGGATGCAGTCCACGCTCAATCCGTTGACGATTTTTTGAAGACGATTGAACCTGCACCGCCTCCGAGCGCCGAGGACAGCAATAGTCACGACCAACGTTCGTCTGTCGAGACAAACTCCTTTTCGAGTTTGGAACGCATGGATGCTGAGGACCCGATTCCTGGTTTAATTGGCGTACCTAGGGATACTTCTGTTTCTTTACCAGGACATTCAAATCAGCCCGATCCTTCCTCAGTCACGGCCCTTCATCTTGAACTTCATTTGCCCATGGCATTGCCTACTGGATCAGCGGACAACACAGGCTTTACCAGCAATGGCGCAGAACGAGGTTCGGCGGCCTCTATGGATACGATTCGCTCTGGCTCCCACACGCCTACCCTTCAAGGCAACCCAAGTTATGCAAGCTTGGACGGTGACGGCGGCTATCCGCAACGCCGAGGCGTGAAACGTCCCGTGGCGGCCGACTTTGTAGACTTCGACAACAACCCAGGGGGGTCTTCGCGTGGTACCGGAAGCTCATCTTCCAATGGTCATTCCAATGGGGGTCCGTATCCCAATCCTCTTACTAGACGCAAACCTGGTAGTTTTGCTGGAATCAGTGGTATGCGCCGTTGCGTAATTGAATTGAGCGATAGTGAAGACGATGGTGACAACCATGTGATGGGGGATCAAGTAGGGAACGGTGATACTCGGGAGTATTCCCCGGCAGTTACCACTGCACGCGTTCCACCATGGCACACTGTGACTCCGACGTTGACATCGTCCTCGGGGTTATCGAACGGCCACACAGGGCAACCGTTGCCCGCAGTCTCCGCCACGAATGCGCTTGCAGAAAAGGAGGAGGAGATCAAGAGGATGCGACAGCTTATTGCCCAAAGAGAAGAGTTGAGGTTGAAGAAACTTGCGGCTGTAAGTTTTTCCGAATCGTCTTCGAGAGGTGCTGAGCGTACGCTGGCAGGTGTCTGGAAAGTCAACACCGGTGATACCACCTACTGCTGAAGTACCAATGCCGGAAGGAGCGGTGATGGTGAAACAAGATGAAGCACACACCGGCTCAGTGGGTCGCCATAATTCATCGACACTACCCCCTTCACTGGATCGGGAAAACAACCTCCCTTCCATCCCGGAATCGACTAGAAGACATGGTTCGTATCATTTACCGTCTTACCCACCCTCACTGGTCCGGACGTGTGCATTCTGCATTCGTTTGTCACGGCAATTTTGCACTGGTTCTGATTATACGTTAACCCTCTTTGGATTCAGGTATTTTGGTCCCAGTGACCGATGGGAAGCCAGATCTAACTTCCGATAACTCGGCGACTGTTTGCACTCTTGGCATGCCTGGCCCCACTAGCCGGAGTGACTTATCAGCTCAAGAGACATCCACTATTGGTTCTCTCTCTCGGTTTTCCATCAGTCCGACCGCCGGCTGATATACTTCTCTTTGTTCTCTCCCCCCCCCTCTTTTCCCTCCTTGTGGTTGTTAATTTCATTTAATCTACGGTCGTTCTATTTTTTCCTTTACTGTCGTTATCACCATTTTCCGCTTTGATTCTCTTTCCTTTTCCTCTTGATGTATTGTGTGGGTTCTCATCGGTCTGGCTTCATTCCCATTACCACCTGTGGGGATTTGACTGGGGGGTTTCAGGACGCAAACTATCCGTGCAGGACGGAGACTCTGAAGATGAACAAGGTATGTTCGCCACCGCTTCTCATCCTTGTTTCGCTCTTTCCTCTGTGCTGGTGCTCATGGCCTGCTTGACGATGTGGCTTCCTTAGACCTGCTGGTTACTGGGGAGACCCATTCCGCACAAGTGGCAAGAATCCATTTCTTTTTTCATGATAGCATGCATCCGCCTTCCTAACTTCGCCTCCTTTTGCTTTCCCCTTTCTCTCCACGCGACGCCGCAATCACACGGTTAGGTTTCGCCATCAAAAGAAGATATTTATCAAGAGTCCTTGGCCGCCGGTGATTCTGGAGCATCATCGTCGGCACAGGTGCGTGTCCAGTCCGGCTTGTTATGGAGGCCATGTGGCCTGATATGCTGATGTGTGCTGATGTAAATTGGTGATTACCGTTGGCGATAGGTTCCCCGGCCTCAATTACCGCAATGGCAAAATGAAGCACCACTGCAATCATCAAGATCTGGTTTTCCATTGTACGATTCCCCTCTCTCTCGATATCCGCTCCTTCGCCCCCGATTCGGCCCGGACGCAAGTGCTGGAATTGCCTCTTTTGTCACGTTGCAATCAAAGATAACTAGTGCATCGCAAGCGAGTGCGCGTCGTACCTCCCCTCCTAGTGTACATTTTCCTTCCCCTATTTCCCGTGCTACAGGCGCTGTGTTCTCTCACCCTTCCTCTCCTATTCCTCTGCCAGACCTCAAGGAACTGAAGCAAGCGGTGCAGCACCGCTGGCTTGCAAAAATAACTGGGCGCAGTTCGGATCTTCGGGTGTGCCCCTACGAGGTGCCCGGTGGCGGTGTGTGTCGTGACAAGGACTGTGGAGAGCTGCACCTCAGCCAAGTCAACAGAGAGCCGAGCGGTATGTGATGAAGTTGCGTCAAGTGCGAGCTGAACGAACAGATGCATGGTGTTGCTGTGCGATTGGCGGGCTTGCAGATACGGAGGTCGCGGCATACGTCCACGAGACCCTTCCATGTCCGTGGAACGGACGGTGTGACGTACGGGCGATCGAGATTGCGCTCGAGGGCGTTCGACTACGTGGAAGCGCCACAGATGTTGACGGCCGCGTCCGAGAGGCGCTTGGTGGACTTGGTATACCGATGACATGACCGCTGACATGAATGGTCCCCACCTGGCGATCGACTGGGCACGGAAATTTTCTTTCGCAAAGAAAGAAACTGTTCGAGTGTCAAAATCACAGGGGAAAGGAAAAGAGCGCTGAGCGCCACGGGAGCGTTGCTCTCGATGAGGAGGATATGTCGTTTTTTGTTTTTGTTTTGTTTTTGTTTCTTTTGCATTTGAATTTTACATTTTATCGAAAAAGGGTGTGATCCGAAAAAGGGTTGTGATTTGGTAATCATCCGCGAAAAGGGGAATGGGGAATTCCCAAAAGGAAAGATGCGGGAGTGGTGGCTGCGGAAGTAAATTCCGGGTATTACCGGGATGTGCCTGAGTAAGATATATACTCCGACGAGCCAAATAAACAAATACATTGGGGTGTCTTTTTTTGATCGTCCAGACTGAGACAACACACGCCCCCCGTTGACACTCCCTCCCTTTTCCACCACCTTCCAACTTCAGCGATTCCTTTTAAGGACGCCCTCCGCACCATCGCTGACATCGTCACCTCGCCCGCTCATCGTCGTCAACATCCCAAACACCTCTCCCCCCGCCGTCGCACTCGACGTCGTCCTCTTCTCCCACTCGCTACATGGCCTATCGCCATCACACATCCAACAGCTCCCCATCTTATCCGTATTCCAAGACCGCGGCTCATCACGGTCAGCAGCCTTCCCTTTCCGGCCAAAACATCCAGGACGACCCTACCTCGTCCTCACCGACAATGCGTAAGCGCCAGCGCACCGCCCTCGATATCACCAGCTCTGCTGTGGCCGACCCCCAACAACAACCGCCACCTCAGCAAGCCCAGCAGCCGCACCAGCAGCAGCCCCCACACCTCCCCCAACCCGGCTCCGTCCCCGAGGACGGCTTCATCAACGATCAGGATGCCGCAGAGAGCCCCGGCGATGAGGACGACGAAGAGGAAAAGCCAAAGGACAAGAAGGCCGGAAGGCGCAAGATTAAGATCGAGTTTATTCAGGATAAATCAAGACGTCACATAACATTCTCCAAAAGGAAAGCTGGTACGCGATCATCTTGCTTGGCCTCTCGTGTTTTTCCTGAAAATGTTGCTTCACTTTCGCAGGCATAATGAAAAAGGTATTTTCTCCCATCATGCCTTCGCCTATTTTGCTTATATAACCCACTTTTTCAGGCGTACGAGCTGTCCACGCTCACAGGCACACAAGTGCTCCTGCTCGTCGTGTCAGAAACAGGTCTTGTTTACACCTTTACCACTGCAAAGCTTCAGCCTCTTGTCACACAACCTGAGGGCAAAAATCTCATCCAGGCTTGTCTCAATTCCAATACCCAGGGCGGCCCTCATGGCGGTGCCCTACCTAATGTGCCTGTTGGTGCCCCTATGAACCGCTCAACGCAGTCGATGCCCATCACTCATGGCAACACCACCAATCTCCCTGGCGGACTCTCCATCCCGGGTGGTCCCGTCGGTGCCCCTGTTCCAACTAAAGAAGATGGTGATGATGAAGGCGATGACGAAGTCGCCCACGGCGGCCGCACTGCCTCTACTGGTGACAAGCGTCGCCGCCGTCCCTCGAATACAGCTGCTACGGCGTCAGGTCGCACCGGACCTGGCTCCCCGCAAACACCCAACAGCGCGATCCCACCTCCACTTTCGATCCCAGGTTCTCAGCACCAGCCCGCAAACCAGGCACCGCCACCCCCACAAATCTCACTTGGTTCGCCGACGAGCCCCCAGCAACAACACTCACAGGTGCCTTCGTCCCCACAGTATGGGCCATCCCCGACAGGGGGCTATGCACCCCATGGACAACATCATGGGCACCACGCCGCAAGTCCCACGGATGCTGGAATGTATGGGGGACACATGATGACTGCGCCACCATACTCGTACCCTGGGCCTGGTGGGCCAACAGGTCAGGGTGGACAGCCTCTAGGGGGGCTTGCTGCCGCTGCCGCCCAGCACAATCACTGGGCGCCCCAGCCACAGACGGGACACTATGGGAGGAGGTGATGCATAATTCTTGCTTTCGTTGTCGAGCTTTCTGCCGCCGCACGGTCGGCATTTTTGCGTTGTATTCGTCTTGTCGAAACGGTTTCGTAGCCAATCTATGCACTCTCTTTGCCGTTGGTCTTTTCTTCTCTTGCCTTTTTTGAATTTCATTATCCCCTTGACTGCCTTTTTTTTTCCTTTTTTTTTTCCTGGTACTTACATCCACGCTTTGTCCTTGTTGAACGTGTACGCTAATCCATCAATGCACGACGCTTCTCGTTTGATTGCTATGTAACATTGGTTATAGAGCGCTTTACTACCCATGAGATTAGGCTAGTGATGCCTTTGAGGCCATTACATTACAATTTGAGTATCTTGAAAAGACACGATAAACTTTCTGTGAGTAGACTTACAGAATGAAAGACCGGGGATCGACAAATGCTCGTCCAAAAGAGTAATGTTGTGACATGCGCGCACTTTACTGCATAAGTATGTGGACTGTTTTATTTCTTCGGTCTATTTTTGCTTTGGTCCCGGACGCAGGATATTAATTGGGGTCGATTGGCTCGAGTTCGCGGAGTGGACAATTCGAGTATGTTGGATCTACTCGAGGAAAGTACTACGCATCATCCCAACTTGTCTAGATCGTCCTATCTGTCGATGCCTATTAGAGTACAGTAGGGTCCTTAATAACGAACATCCCTCATAACACATACCCCGAGACTCCAAGGGTATACATTATGAAGGCGTGTACTGTAGTTGTCGATCATCGTAAGAGCGTCGTTTAAGCGTCCAATATTTTACCCCGCCAACGTGGAGACGTTGAAGGCTGTCCTAGTAGTCGTGGGAGGGCGATTCTCAATCAAGTTCGCCGCATCAAGAACTACTCGGTCTCTCAAACACCGACGATCGATCGGAGCCGCAATGACAAAGCTCTGGAGGCCCATCGACGGAAGTTTCTTTGTTTTACCTGTCAAGCCACTGTCACGGGTCCTGTCAGATGGCGACTTGCGCCGGCGCGATCCTTGCCAACGCCACCGACTTATCCGTAACGATCATCCGAGCTTTATCTCGCGAGTGGGAGCCGATGGGCTCGCGGTCCGGAATTTCATATGCTTTACAGCAAGTCGTCTCCCAGAGGCAGATAAGATACCGCGATTCTGATGCTGATAACGATGGCGACTGAACACTCTAGTTCCGGATCCTAATTTGTACGGCACTCGGGAGGCGATGCCATCGCGTGCTGTGAGATGCTTCCATTCCATTTGACGGATTGATCGCCGGCATGCTTGAGAAGACGAGCCTCGTGCAAGCAACAATCACGTGGTGTGAAACTATCAAATACACGACATGGCCTGTGCAACTGTACCCTCGACGCGTCGCAGCAGTGGGAGGAAAACACGCCTGGCGGGGCTGATGCGAGGCGGGATCATCAACCCACCACCGAGTCCTCTCCGGTACCAGGAATCCACTGCAAATCAGCAATCCATCACCCAGACGAACAACCCTCGACCCACCTAGTGGTTGCGCCATCACAAAGATACAGAGATGCACCCACAGCATGCCATACATTCCACCCACCCGTTTCCCACTCATACGCCCCCACAGCCTCTCAAGCAAGAGCAGCAGTGCCTGCAGTGTGAAGAACACCACCACCAGCCAGTTGAATCCCCGCCCGAGTAGATATGCCGAACACTCGTGGAACATGCCTGATGCGAAAAACGTCCCGAACAACATGCCGAGATCTCCCCCAATCCATTGTCCAGGGAACCCGCCGTAAACAAGGAATGTCTGCCGAAGTACCTGATGCCATCGTTTCGCCCAAAAGGTGTGCAGCGAGTCCGAGATCCATGGATTATCCATCAACGGAGGCCACATTTCCAGAGAACTAGACAAGGCAGTCAGTGCAATCAACGTGATGCATCCATGCACCAGTTCGAATCCAACGATCATACACGTTCCCGTCGCCAGATGTATTCCCGTAGACACCAGATATCGCTGCATAATAGGCAGGTCACCCTTGAATATCGTTCCTCCCTGGGGCGAGCCAACTTCCGGCACGAGCTTGATCAGTGATTCCAACGCGTCGAAAACGATAAAGTATTTGAGCGTAGATAGGGCGGTTGCCCATAAAAAGGCGGACCGATTGCGAGGTCGGGGGTCCGCCGGAACATGTACACCTGCGCTATATTGCCACCCAAGCCCGCGACTCGTCAGCGCGACTTCGACCGAGTCGTACAGCCAAGGTGGCAGCGACGACACTGAATAGGAAGCACTCTCTTTACATGACCCACTGCCATTAGAACAGTGAAATACGCCGGGTTTCATTTCACCAGTTTTGAGCATCCCTTCTCTCCTCCAAGCTAAATCGATGGCTTTGGCGCAGATCACTTCCGCAAGGAGTCCTACCAAAACAATGTCATGCTACGTGGCAACATGACACCAACCACGCACCTTGTCCCCAGTTGTATATATTCAGCTCGGGTGCTGTGTACATGAATCCAAAATATGTTCCAAACGTAACGCAGAGGACTAGAGGTAGGAGTAGCAGCCGCAGATAAAATGTGTCTGGGCGTCTGGAGAGATAACCCATCAAGAATAAGGGAATGAAGGGAAAAAGGAGGTGGGGAACATGGTGCGAACGTATGGGTGTGCGATGCTCGGGGACAGGTATTAGTGTTCGATAGCTACTGTAAGCTTTGAATGAGAAAGTGCGACGTCCGGTATTTGACACTCACAGATTGACAAGCGACCACATGTCGGAAAGTACTGGACAAACTCGTCGAGTTCAGGAGTCTGGCTCACGTGCTTTCAACCGATTATCTTATCGAGCGACAAGAAATCTGCCAATGGTCGACATGCTTCAAACCATCCGCAATGTCTTCTGTGCTATTCGTATACCATTTTCACTCACCCTCTTCGGACGCTCTCTTCTTCTGATCTCTCTCGAAGTCGTTGCGAATGCCATTTTCTGGGCTTTTGCAGCACGCTCGCACGCGATCTTGGCACTTGCTATGCTTTCCTGGGTATGCAATCTGATCCTGCGCCCATCTCGGCTAACTCGTTCTTCATGCAGACAATTGGCTTGAGGCATGGTAGGCATGAGCCTCTTGCAACCAAGAGTATCGCTCAAATGCACACAGCCCTCGACGCAGATCACATAAGGTAACTCAACCAACAGTCTGGTATTTCGTATGTCGCATCCTGTCTCGTTTCGCCTTGGATTACTCATGTTCGTGCAATTAGCAACTGATTCTCGATCTCAGTGCAATCGATAATGCCACACGTACCCTCATCGGTCGTGGACAGCTTGCAATAACATGTGGACTCTTTTTCTCTCTCGGACACAGTACGATAGTGATCGTGGTGGTATGTTCCTTCAACTCTGATCCATTTCGGCTGCTCTTCAATGCACAGACGACTAGAACGTCGCTATCATTATCAGCACCAGTGTCTACAACAAACTGGGTGGAGTTGGTAGCGTTGGCTCGATCGTAGGTGTGTATCGTCACCCCGCACGGAGTCCTGGTTATGTGACCGCCGGTAGGGACCGCCATAAGTGGATCCTTCTTGTTCATCATCGGTCTCGTCAATTCAATTATTCTCTGCAAAATCCTGCGTCAGCGTCGTCGGGTATCTATTTCACTGCTACTTCTCTGATTTGCGCATTTATCATCCGATGGGATAGGCCAGACGTAAACAAGGTTCAGAACGCGGAGAGACAGACCCAGAACTTGACCAAAATCAGAACATGCTGATGATGCGACTACTTGGCCCTTTGGTCAACTTCGTGAATCGTCCGTGGAAGGTACGTTGGTACAGCATTAACGGTTGCCTGGTTAAGCAGATCATCGTAGATGTACCCTGTAGGCGTGTTATTTGGCCTGGGTGAATCTTGGATCGTCCTTCTGGTGTGGGGTTCTGATTTCCTTGACGCAGGGTTTGATACCGCGTCTTCCATTGCCCTACTCACGATATCTGCACTGGCGGAAAATGGAAAGAACGACACGCGCATCGCCCCCTCGGATACCGTCATTTTACCTGTGAGAGCTTCCTGCTTCCTTTTCATATCCCGGTGTGGTTCATGCGCGTGGAAAGCTATTATTCACCGCAGGGATGACCTTGGTGGATTCACTTGATTCCATACTGATGCTTTATTCGTATACCGGATTCGTTGACCGCTCGTGGAGGATTTTCGAGCCCAGCCCGCCTCCGAAAACTAGCGATGCACGGTCGGTGGGGGTGTCTTTGACACAGCCAGAGTCGGCAAACAAAGTGGATGTCGTTCCTCACACTGATCAGTCCCACGACGCCATCGAGGAAGAGAGCAGGACAACAGACAAGGCGGTGCATGGCGGTAGCAACGATGTGATAGAACGAAAAAACGAGGATCACGTAGTGCTGGTTAAACGAAGCACAATGTCACAACTCAGCATCATCCTCACGACCATGAGTATTTTGCTTGCGTTTGGGTGGGTGAAGGAGACAGCAGTGCACTGGCGACTGATATTTTCTTCAACGTAGCGTTTCCCTCATAGAGATTATGGGGCTGATTGGGGCAAATTGCAAGAGGTGCGAAGCGGCAGCATCCGTGCCAGGTGGCGGCGGCTTGGCGGGCGCTTGGTGGAGGGCATGGGCGGTGGTGAGTCGCGCATCATGGTACGGTTGGGGTGATGGCTGAACGATGGCAAGGCGAATGAGAATTACGGATACATTGGAGCAGGGATAGTCGGCGTATTCGTCGTGCTGGTTGGTGGATGGTACACATGTCAAAGACTCAAAATATATTTTAGTTGATGTTTACTATTACAAATAGTGTAAGCCTCTTCTGACATATGTTGGACTCGCCGACGTCGGTGCGCTCACACTGCTTGGTGGTTGCCAACACGCTTCACGACTCTCACGACTTGTACTATTCATTGTACTCTCTATCGTGCACTGGCAGCACAATCTGACCGCCTTCTCGTGTTGCGCCTGGCCGTGCAAACGGCCGCATCGTTGGGTACGCCAGGTTCCTTGCTACATCGGCACTCATGCCATGGCTGACAGTCGCGACAGCAGCTCCGCTGGTCGTTATCAACGCGACTGCGCCCTCCTACTAGGTTACCTTGATAATGGTCCCAATCCGCCTTCGTGTTAACACCGATGTACACCGTGAGTCTGTTGTAGCATCGAAAAAATCGGCAGGTCCTTCAAGCGCGACATCTTCCTCGCTCCACTCCAAATCCCATTCGAATGGCATGCGCCCGCGGAGTGGATCCACTGCATCAACGAGTTCTTCCATCTCTCTCGTCTCTCCGTGTCCCTCTTCCTCCGCGTCCGCGTCTGCATCTTCCTCTTCTCTCCAATTACCCGAGCCCGGAAAGACTTCCTCGCAGCCTACCCCCCAGACTAACTCCAGCCCACCCAGCCCTTCGGCAGATGAAACAGTGAGGGTGCAGACCTCTGCACCCGAATACGTATTGGCCCTTCATGATTTTGTCCCTCAGCAACAGAACGCGACATGTCTCTCCTTTTGCGCCGGTCAGGTTATTCGCGTATTCAATCGTGATCCCAGTGGATGGTGGGATGGCGAATTACACGGTCAGAGAGGATGGTTTCCGAGCAATTATGTTAGCGCCGATGAACGCGTCATCTCTCTGACGGAAGAACAACTTCGCCCATCAGTGAGTGTACCTTGTTCATCGCGGTCGCGTCGGGTTAACTCTATTGTCGATTTTCACAGCCTCGCCAACCATATCGTCACGCGCATACCATGTCAGCTGTATCAACAGCATCTTGGGCGACGACTCCCTCACGTGGCTCTTCTCGCAGGGATCATCGTCCACTGGTCACGGAAGCGCTTGGTCCTGACATCGCCTCGTATTGCCCGCCTTTAATGGTCAATTTGCTACAGAGTTTATCCCTCCTGCAAAGTGCGGTTAGGTCTAATCGCATAACACACTTTCAGCCATCAACTGCATGCATTATATCTTGCGTTCGTTTTATTCTCTCCTCCGTGGAGTGCCTGCCCCGCGAGGCACCGTTGCTCAAGCGTTTTCCCCCGCTGGCTTTTGAGCGAAAACACATATTATCCGTATTGGCTGCATTGGTTTCCCAGGCAAGAAGAGCATCGGATGAGACATCTGATGAAGACGCTCGGGATACGGAGATTGAGAGCATGCTGAAGCTTGGTGGTCAGGTATTTTCTCAAGTTCGGCGGTTCTTAGCCGTGGCGGTACAATGCGGCGTTGAGCTCCCAGAGAGGGGACCGTCTTCGCCCGTCGAGAGCATCGCGTCGACGCACTTGCAGCTCAGAGGCGCCTCTCCCGACCCTATGGCAGGAATCCCAATAACGCCAACAGAAACCGACCCACCATCAGATGAAATGTCTGATTTGAAAAATCTCAAATTTCAAGACCATGAAATTTTGGCCAGGACGACTTTCCGCGCAAAGAGTCTTGGAGACCTCAGATCTCAGCGCAAAATACCATCATCATCATTCCGAGATTCAAATTCCTCTGTTGCTCCCTTGCTCCCTCACCGGACGGTCGCCACCCATGCGAAGAAGGGATCATACCTCGCGTATGAAGGCACTAGTCGCCACAGAGCCATGCTGTCGATAAGCAGTACTTCTTCCTCTTCATCATTTTCTTCCATCGATTCGCATAGGCCCCCCGTGTTGCACTCTTTCCCTTCTGGACCTTCTACTTCTTCCGAGGTTATGGAAGCCCTCAAACATACCCATGATCAATACCTCTCAACCATTGCGGCCTTTATAGGTCACGCTCATTCCCATTCACGCTCGTCTCATGCATCCAGCACAGGCCACATGTACGAACTGGTGCGAGAGATCGTTGAAATGGTCTGTAAACTCCTTACGATTGTTGAAGCCGTCATGCGGCACCCCGAGATCCCCAAACACAAAATTGGCAATCTCAAAGCAGCCAAGGAGGGACTGTATAATGTAACCAGTTCGCTTGCAGAGTCTGTTCGACTTCTTATGGTCCCTCTTTCGCCGGATATGACGGAGGAAGCGGAAAAGGCATCACTGATCCGTTGCGCCACGGCTGCTTGCAAAGCGGGTGCCGACTGCGTTTCCGCGGTCAAGATATGTCTGAGTCGAACCTCTTTGGAGCAGCAGTTTGTTATTCAAGTCCCAGTGAGGTCAGACTCGAACGTTGCTCCGTTCACGCAGAGTAAGTTTGCGCGGGGCCGCAGTGGATCTTCTCTGCGGCGGTCTTATCGGAGCAGCATCGATGAGGAGGATATTACCGTTCAGGGACAAGCGCCGACGGGCCATTCGGCAACTTTAACACGGATTCAGGAGACGGCCTCCGACTCGTCCGTACTCACCGGCCACTCGAAATCGTCGGAGAGCTCGCAGGATACCGCGCCTACTTCTCTAGATGAACAATATACACCGCCGTGTTCGAAAGGCGACCCAACCGCATCGGATGACGTAGTTTCACCATGTCCGAAATCGCCAGAGGTTGTTTCCGGAGACGTTGGAGGCCACCAGGAGACCGCCGATGCCTTTACTGACCAGCTCGCGCAAGATGTGGCCTCGTCTGTTACCCTCGATGTCAGGCGCGACCCTCTGGGTAATGACCACTCGCCCGAAGACGTCATCTACAACGACGATGGTCACCTCGTCGCTGCGTCTTTGGATGTGCTTGTTGAGAAGATGATACCCCACGACAGCATCGTCGATCCCGCCTTTTCTGCCGTGTTCTTTTTGACCTTTCGACTCTTCTCGACGCCAACGGAACTTGTACAAGCCCTTATCCATCGGTACAATGTCATGCCTCCTCCTAGTCTCTCGGAAGAGGATATCCTTCGGTGGCAACAGTACAAGGGAATTCCTATCCGTCTTCGCGTGTCCAACTTTGTCAAGAGCTGGTTAGAAATGTACTGGAGACCGGGTGTCGATGATGTGGTTCTCCGACACTTGGAATCGTTCACTCGCGAGGCGCTACAGCAGTACTTTCCTGGACCATCCCAGCGCATTCTCGACCTCGTTGCCATGCGGCAGGATGCGAACGTGAACATCATCAGCCCCAAGAGCGAGCGGGCGCGCGATCCGGGGATGCCGCTCAATTCACCTATGTTTTCGCCCTCGGAGATCCCTCGACCGATGATGACCAAGGCGTTACTCGCGAATTTGCGGAACAAGAATTTCGATTCTGTTGTCGTTACCGAGTTTGATGCTCTGGAGCTAGCGAGACAGTTGACGATTATGGAGTGTGCTCTCTACTGTGCAATCCAACCGGAAGAAGTCTTGGAGACTGGGCAGGATGGCGCGAAACCACCGATCAACGTCAGGGCTGTCTCTTCCTTGAGCACGGTCGTTACTGGTTGGGTTGCTGAGAGCATTCTCAACGAACATGATATCAAGAAACGGACGCACTTGGTCAAGTTCTTTATCAAGGTTTCAGACGTGAGTGATTCGGTTGAAATATGTCGAGATGGGGCTGAACCGTGTATAGCGATGTACATCGCTTCATAATTACAGCACACCTCGATCAATACTTGCAGCACTTGACTCGTCGACGATTTCTCGCCTGCATCAGACGTGGCTTGTGAGTCAAACTTCTGTCCGTGATTTGAGCGCTGAAAGGTTTTTTAGGGCGTTCCGCAAAAGAATAAGCTGCAATTGGAGGCGTTGCGACGGCTGGCGGATCATAGTCGCAACTACCACGAGTATCGCAGTAGACTTCGGAATACTGCCCCGCCTGCCGTACCATTTTTGGGTGAGGATTGCTACTTGGAGGACAAGTGACTTGTGCTCACGTCGTCGCATATAGGCCTTTATTTGACGGATGTGACGTTTTGTCGAGAGGGAAATCCTTCGTTCCGAGAGTCGCCATTGGTGCCCGGCAAAAAGCTACTGAATTTCAACAAGTACCATAAGCTAGCTCGGATTGTTCAAGGTCATCATTTCATCTTGGTCACATCAGTTATGTTTATTGATTCGTCGATAGATATGCAGCGCTTCCAAGTGCCTTATAACCTGAAGAAGATCCCTGAAGTTCAACAGTATCTGAACGTTGCCTTTGAAAACTCTAAACATCACGGCGATCTTCAAGACCTATATCGGAGGAGGTGTGTATTTAGCTCTCGCTGAGCTTGGCTTACGGGTACTGACTTGTGGGATACGCAAAGTCTGCTTGTTGAACCCAAGCAGCCGGCTGATAATCCGCCTTCAAGCGATATGCGTCACCTCTTTAATTGGGCAACGCGTTCGCAGGCGCAACAGCCCACATCTGCGTAAACGTCTGGACATTCCTATCCACCCTCAGTCTGGTTTCGCTTCACCTATGAGCTCATCTTTGTTGGGGTTGTTTTGTTTATGATATAATTTCGATTTGCTTCCCCCCTTGTCCTTTGTCGGTCCATCTACCTAATGCCCTGAAGCATATTACTTCACCGATATCTCATTCGACATCAACTCATTGCATACTTTGGTATATCACCTGCTGTTACAATTGTTTCTGTCCTGTATGGAAGTAAGCAAGCTAGCTAATCAATGATGATAGCTCATGTACACATGTGCCGAGCCACAGAACTCGATAAGGGCTAAGTTTCGGATTTTGGTATCCAGTTCCATCTGTCCTCGGTGGTTTAAGGAGCATGCAAAGATCTGCTAATGCTTCCTTTACAGTTGGGGGACGCACTACTGGCCGCATTATCCCCACTATCGTCTTCTCGTCATTGCACAAGTTATGTCCCTTTCGGCAATAGTTGCGTCATCCAGATCAGGGTGCACAGTTTCATCTTGACAGTGCGTGTGGGCAGAACCTTGATCTGTGAATCCGGCGTCATTGGTGCAACTCGGTTCAGTTTGTTCATCCTCTGGGCCAATAGGCTCCTCGAAGATCCCGGTCCCTCTGAATGGAACGGTCAAGTACTCGCGCCATTGAGGACCTCTCACAGCCACCAGATCGTCCTCGTCATCAAAGATCTCTTCGCAATGCACTGACCGGCAAGTGTGCCGCGAGTTCGTGTAAGGATGATTTGGTTTACCAGTAGCGGCAATGGACCAGTCCATGATGGTGGAACAGTCGGGGTGAATGTTCCGTGTTCCGAGGTGGGTTGGTCTCCCATGCGAAACCAGTTGAGAATGTCAGAGAATATGCTGGGAGGTTCAGATGCCGGTATGCATGTTGGACGACAGGTCGAGTAAGTGACATTATCTCTATCGTCTGTAATGACAGTGCTAATGAAAGGCTACGTACGTCAGTGTCCTGGCAAGTGATGTCTAAAGGACAACGGAGAACTCACCGGCGCGTTCTCCTCTCCCAATTGGCTGTCTGCAGTCATGGTCTTACTGATCACCTACTTCAGCCGCTTGGCTTCACGAGCCATTGTTAGATTGGCGATTAGGGATGTGTAGCTGCGTTTTCGCCTTCCCATGGCACCGGTCTCCGAGTGGCAATGTCGACGGAATGGCAACCCAGCTGCTGTCAGACTTCCAGGCGAGTTTCCTTCCCTTTTAATCATATGAATTACAGTTCACAGCTTCCCATTCTGCTCAATACATAAACACCTTTCATTTAGCATTAACTATCTAGACGTATGCTACATGTAATGTTTTTACCTTTCTGCCTTTGTCACGCAATGTAACGCTTATGTGATGGTTCCGCAAGACCGAATCAGATGATCACTAGATCCCTCGCTGTACACAACCAATATGGTCAGTACCAAGGTCCTCAAAGACATTCTCCAGCGGCCTCTAGGACCATATCATGACCTTGATATCCTACATAAAGAAAATTGCCAGATGAAGAACCATACCCAACTCAGCTTATACTCTTTCGTCCTCGAGCTCAATGGTCATGTCACTGGGTGCGATCACCCCTTTTCTACGCAACCGTCCTCTACTTGATGTTCGTTGTTACAGTCTTGACGAGTCCGAGACCCCCCTACCAAAGGAAGACACTCGCCGCTTCCGCTTCCGCGGCGTCCTCAAGATCGCTGACCCCAACTGGCTCTCCGACTTTGGGCTCAAGACCGTCGAGACCGAGCTCAACCTCCGCGCCCAGGAACGCGCGCTGCGCGAGGGTGAGCGCACGCCACCGCCGCTGACGCTGGCGGGGCTCTTCCAGAGCAGGCTGCTGACGCCCTCGAGCGACGCGACGTGGCCCAAGGAGGACGAGACGAAGTTGACAGTGCTCGTCCAGGGCGAGAAGAGCTATCCGGCTGTCTACATGCGTTGTAAGTGTCCCCTTGGTGCTGTGAGGGCGTGTGTACCGACAGGCCACGTAGCGTTGCCTGTACCAAATGGACTGCTATGGAACTCGAAAGCCCAGTGCGTGCAAGGAAATGTCTGACGTGGGGTTTCCTGAACGCGTCTACTTAGCGAACGCAGGTATCAGATCGCGACGATGGACGTGGAGACGTATTCACGCTCCGAAAATTTCTTTTGGCAATGGCGATTGCTCGCACTCATGGAGAAGATCGCGAAACAGTATGCGTTCATTCCCGCAAAGAAGCGAACGCCGATATGGTTTGTCGAGAAATACATGGAACGATTCGCGTGTCCGCCTGAAGACATGCACCGACGGCTTATTTACGATGACTCGGATGATTCGGACGTCGATGAACGAGGAAAGACCAAGACGCTACGACACCTTCTCAAGCCTCACACGAGCGAGATATTGGGCTTGTTCGCTGCGCATGCTGGATGGTTCATCACGAACACCGAGGCGAGGAGAACAAAGTTGTTCGACATCACGTCTTGGGAAAACTTTGCAAAAGAGGCACGCAAGGAGAGAAAACAAGCTGCTAGGCGAGGGGTCAAGTGGGGTTGGCCTGTAGGACAGGAACCAGAGGGGGAATCCTCTGAAGAAGATGACGAAGACAGTGTGCAAGGAACCGAAGAGCTGGTCAGGAAGAACCCGGTGATTGGCAAGGCCAATGAGGTTGTCGTCGGTAAGATCGAGCGTGCACGCGCCAAGGCAAATCGCAACATCAGGCCCAGCATTTCATCGGGTTCTGGCAGTGAAGGGGAAGCTCCGGGCGTCGCAGTATACCTCTCGGACTTTTCAGAGCCGTCGGATGCAGAGGAGAATGACTCGGATCACTGGCTTGGAGAAGAGGATGCGATGGACCAAATACCATGGCAGCTGCAGCTGCCGCCCCTCTTGCCGGATGTTGACGGTCGATGGTGGTGCCCATTGGAAGAATGCAATCGCCACATTGACCTACACAACCTCACACAGGAAGAAAAAAAAGGAGTTCCTGAAGATATTATTGGGTATATTCTGCAGAAGCAATGGCGGAACGCAGCATACGACGACAAAGTCCTTCACGGATTCAGGTATATGGTGACGAATCACTACCTAAAGCATTTTAGAGAACGGGGGGTCAACCTCGAGAAGAGAGAGGGAAGGGCAAGTCGTCATTTTCGTTTCTCCGATAGTACTTGTCGATGGCTCATGCACCACCCTTCAGACACGATTCACGTTCATCAACGGCAGACAGAGGCGTCGCGGCGTCGAGGAGCCCATTCGAGGACCGATGCCTGCACGAGGGATGCTAGGAGGGGAGTCAAGAGTTGTTCCTATCGTGCATGCACCGCTAGCGGGTCATTTCCAGTAAAGAACAAATGGTCGCGTAGGATATGTAGAGCGATGGATAAGGAATATGCAGTAAGGGAGTTAGCTGCTCAAACAGTGGCCAAGTAATACTTAAAGGCTTCAATCAATTTCAAGTGCCCGTCCGACGATGGGGAAACTTTGGAGCGTGATATCCTATTCCGTTTCTCTCGAGTACGAGTCTCTGCTCTAAGATCCCTCTTCTGCGGGAAGGAAGATGAGGAATCGGAGGGTAGGTGTCCTTCGTTACTCCGGGGCCAAAATCATAAACGAATGGTCGACTATGAGTCGCACCAAAGAGTCTCGAGCTCTCTAGAACAATAGAATACACAGGAGATGGGTCATTTGAGGGAGCATGAACGCTCCAGCCTTGAGATGGCTGACGGACATCCCAGAAGGCGACGACGCTGTGTCGGGCCATGCCGGCAGCAACGAAACTGGCGTTCCCACCACCACAAGAGACAGTGTATATGGGCTCGGGTGACCAAGGATCTTTCAGAGTGATGACGGGGAGGAGTATTGGTGCCGAAAAAACGGACGTCGACGCCGAACTGGAGTTTGAGGGGCGTTGTGAGCACGAAGCTCGAAGGTCGTATATATGGACTGAACCATCGTACCAGCCGGAAACGATGATTTTCTCTGAAGGACCGAGAGGGGAAGAAAGTGGAGCGCACGTGATGCCATATACTGCTGATGGACGGTTCTTGGGAGATTGAAGGGTGATCGATGGTGTGGGGGAGAAACCATCGGGGGCGATGTAATAAAGGGAAAGAGGTGCAGAGGACGAGGTGCCAAATACGGCATATGATGGGGAGGAAGATGTACAAAGGTGGCTTGACCAACTCCTTGAGCCCAAATTAACGGATGTGGACGATAGGGAATTAGAGACGAGGTTTGTGAGGGAAACTGAACCCCACTGGGAAAGGGAGAGAAGCATGTGAGAAGGGCAGGATATGCTTTCTACAACGTTGGCACCGTGGTGTTGGACGGCACTTTGGGGTGCGCGTGTAACGCTGACATGTCGAACATCATGAGGTCCGCGGTAGGGAGGAAGACAGAACCGTTCGACAGAGCCGTCCCCAAAGCCGAGAAACACTGTACGATCTTGACCAGGGAGAAATGCCATGCTGTTGATGTCGGGTTGGACTGCACCCTGACCAATGGTGAAGCCGTGTGAGCGCTCGAAGACGATGCGAGACGGGGAAGCATCAGAGGTGTCTTGTACAGTGTAGGAATAGAGAAGAGGGCCCGCAGCAACTAGCAATGTGGAAGTGGACAATGCGATGACGGGCTGTAGGTTTCCGGGCCATGGAAGAGAGAGAGGACGTGCGATGAAGTTGGCGCGCGACCAGGCTCGATCTGAAAAGGTGTTATAGCGAACCTGTGCAATATGAGACCATCTGGACCGCGAGGACTGTAGCGTGAAGGAATGTCTCTGGTTATTCCTGAGAAATATGGACCAAGCAAACGCGTGCACCTGGCTAGAAAAGGTGAGCGACGAGATCAACAGCGATGAACCTGGCTCAAAACATACCAAGCGATGTAAGAGCCTGCAGGTGGATGCGAGATTGAGAAGGTCGTCGAGGTCGAGGTGCTCGATGATGATCATGAGTATGTCTGTGTTTAACGCCATCGCCGACGTCGTTGAAGAGGCGTATGTGCGGCTGATGTAATGCGAACACTAACATAGTCTGGCCAACCATGAGACGAGATGTCCGCATTCTCCTCGTCGGCGACGGTGAGCGCGTCCTCGTCCTCGTCGTCCTCAACTTTCGCTGACAATCCAATTAGATGGTGTAGGGAAGAGTACCATCATCACTTCTCTCATCAAGGAGGCCTTCGTTGCACACGCACGTCCCAGTTACCTTGGCTTCACCCTTCCGCTTACCCGTTACAGGTTCAACACGTCGTTCCGGAGGTCACCATTCCCCCAGAAGTTACCCCAGAGAATGTAACGACTTACATTGTCGATTCCGGTGGTAGGTTCTTCCCACTTCGCCCAATTTTGCTTCTCCATCTCCACAAAGCAGGCCCACAGGACAGACAGCATCTTGAATCAGAAATTCGAAAAGCTCACGTCATATGTGTGGTATACGCCATCGACAACCCAAACTCCTTCGACCGTATACCTACATTTTGGCTCCCTCACTTCCGCCAACTAGGTGTTAATGTCCGTCCCTTCGCTCCCCTCACCACGCTCCTCCTAATCGTGTCCTAGGTCCCTGTCATCCTCGTCGGAAATAAGATCGACCTACGGGGTGGAGAAGTGACAAATGAAGCTCTCGAAGATGAGATCATTCCTATCATGAATGAATTCAAGGCAAGCTCCTTTCCCTTCCCTGCGGCTTAGCACATACCTCTTCTCAGGAAGTAGAGACCTGCGTAGAGTGCTCAGCCAAGATGCCTCTGAACGTCTCCGAAGTCTTCTACTTCGCACAAAAGGCTGTACTCCATCCCACTGCTCCTCTCTATGACTCGCGAGAACATGTACGTCATTTCACCCTCCTAAAGATCACTCTTCCATTCCATTCCTCGATCGTCCTAGGTCCTCAAACCCGCATGTATCAGTGCCTTGAAACGTATATTCAAACTTTGCGATACGAATAAGGACGGTGTTCTCGACGCCACAGAATTGAACGAGTTTCAGGTTGGTTTAACACCATTTCATTCAAGTTATCACACGGTGACGATGCCCTGTTATAGCGCAAGTGTTTTGATGCGCCTTTGCAGCTACAAGAGCTAGAAGGCATTAAAGACATGGTGCGCGAACACGCTGAAGGTGATGTTCGGGATGACGCTCTCACCGAAGCTGGCTTTCTGTACCTTCACACCATCTTCATACAACGTGGACGCCTTGAGACCACATGGACTGTACTTCGCAGATTTGGATATGGTGAAGATTTGAAGCTTACCGAGTCGTTCCTCCTTCCCAAGTCAGTCGCACGCACGAGATTGTACATCATTTTGACCTAGCAGTTTAGATTCGACGTTCCACATGACTGCTCTGTTGAGCTAAGTCCCAAAGGATACCAGTTTTTCACTGATATCTTTGAAACGTTTGACAAGGCAATATCACAGCCAATTTTTCTGTCAAACCTCTACTTACCTTCTATTGCAGGATCAAGACGGTGCGCTAAAGACGGTGGAACTCGACGAGCTGTTTAGCACTTCACCTGGAAATCCTTGGGCGAGCCAAAAGTTTCCGGGCACCACGCTTGTGGATGACGCCGGTGCTGTCACACTGCAAGGATGGCTAGCCCAGTGGAGGTATGCATGTATAATTTATTGCAGGCCATGTCCAACGTCACCGCTCTAGTATGACCACACTCCTCGATCACAAAACCACTCTGGCATATCTTGCTCACCTTGGGTATCCAGATGAACAACGTACGAGTGCTCTCCTTACTACGCGACCAAGGAAGGTCGACCGTAGAAAGGGTAAAGTCACACGAAACGTGTTCTCGTGCTATGTCTGCGGTGCCGCCGGGTCGGGAAAGACGTCTTTGTTGCGCGCTTTTGCCGGAAAGCCGTTTAGAGAAGCGTATGAACCGACGAGCAAGATGTTCAGCGTTGTTAATGCTGTAGATATAGATGGCTCCGAGAAGTACCTCGTGGTGGGTACAATTTCCTGGAGAGTGATATGACTCGACTGAATGTTGGTCGTTTTTTCCAGTTGCAGGAATTCGGTTCAAAGTATGAAGCCGAGGTTTTGCGGTCGTCGAAGAAGACAGACCTCGCCGACCTCGTCGTTTACGTCCACGACTCGAGTGATACCAATTCATTTTCGTACATCAGCAATCTACGGGTATGTGGCACGTGTCTGTACTGTAGTCTGACACTAGTCTGACACGTGTTCCGAAGCAACAGTATAGTTTGGACCATATACCCACGTTGTTCGTCGCTACGAAATCTGACCTCGACCTCGCGCAGCAGGTGAGCGGTTTGGACGAATTGTAACGGGTGATATTTACCTGGTGGTCAGCGGCACGAGGTCCAGCCTGATGTGTACTGTCGACGGCTTGGTCTTCAGGTTCCAGTTGCAGTGAGCATCAAGACAGGGCAAACTGCCGATGTGTTCCACGTGATGTGTAGTATTGCCATGAACCCGTGAGTAATCGCCGCTTACCTGCCAGAGGCTGTCAGTTAACCTGTGCTTTAGCCACGCGGCGATACCAGGAGGGGCAGATCGTGCATTGACGGCTTCTGAGCGGCTCCGAATGTACGTGACGATGACCGCACTAGTGGGAGGAATCAGCGCAGGACTGGTGATGCTGTACCGGAGTTTGTTGAGGCCTGGTGGACCTATTCTTCCTGGATGGACATCTCCTTGGGCTACATGGTTGTTTGGTAGACGGGACCCTTAGATTTTGATATTTCTAGCGTAGATGGGTTGCATAACAGATCCGAAGTGCGATATACTAAGATCCGTGATTGCCTTGAGGTAGCCGCACTACAAAAGCAACTGTCCAGCGCGCGACTGTTTGCGTCCAACGACAACCTGCTCAACAACCAGTAGACAACTCCCTGCCGTTCTGCTCAACATGGACGAAGACATGGACTTTGACTCCAACGTTTCAACTCACCAACACATACCACAAACCAATGACGAGGGCCGCAAGATGCTGTACGCCCCGCCGTGTCGTATTCAGGGGCAGGCTAACCTTCACCGCAATTCAGCGATCTCGTCTTCGTGCAAGACTGCACAGGAAGCCAGGGCTCCTACATCTCCAGTGCTACTAAAAATATAGAAGAAATCTGTGCCCACATCTTCGAGTCTGGCCGCCTCCAATCACCTGAAGATCTACGTGTCGGCCTCGTGGCATTCCGCGACCATCCACCACAAGATCATACCTATATCACCAAGAACTTTGGATTCTCGTCCGACATCAGCAAGGTTCACAGAGACCTCTCTGGTCTCTACGCTTCTGGCGGTGGTGATGGGCCTGAGGCCGTCACGGCTGCCCTGGTAGAGGCATTGAATATGAAGTGGAGGGAGCATGCGAGCAAGATGGTGGTACTCATCGCCGATGCCCCTCCTCATGGCATTGGCGAGTATGGCGATGGTGCGGCCAAGCTAAGAGGCTGTTAAATCGGACCTGACATGACCTGTTTATCCAGGCTTTGACGAAGGTTCACCCGATGGAAACGATCCATTGCAGATCGTGCG
The DNA here is from genome assembly GCA_038093375.1 of Xerocomus brunneocitrinus. Lineage (NCBI taxonomy): Eukaryota > Fungi > Basidiomycota > Agaricomycetes > Boletales > Boletaceae > Xerocomus > Xerocomus brunneocitrinus. Next base: position 12,014 of record JBBPSB010000068.1, on the reverse strand, counting down.
TACCATGGCGAGCCGTGGTATAACATTGGTAAGACATCTGATCTTGCAGCCTGGCTCGCACGACTTTATTGATCACGCTCTATCCTTAGTTTTTCGTCGCCTGCGAGCCAGCACTTAGCGGATACTCTGTACGCACACCCTTTTTGCCCTCTGCCCAGATAATACCGTAGGGACACTGACCCAAAGCCCTGGAACAGTATGCAACCGATTTCTATCAAGCGATCACCTCCATCACTTCGGGTCTTATGCTCCCCCTGACCACTGCGGATCTTCTCTCGCATGCGATTGTTGGCAGCGTGCTCGAGAATCTTGATATGGAGAGACTTGTGCGCGAGGTCGGGCACGCTGTTGCACAGCGGATACTCGGCAACAACGAGAGCGTCGATGATGTGGCTCGTGAACTACACGAGAAGCTACTGCTCAGGAATGAGAGCACGAAGAAAGTGGTGATCGAGAGCATCTACAAGGAATCACCAGAAGCCGCACACAATGTATCCGTTTTTATGCATGCCTCATCATTGGCCGAGGCCAGACCCCAGCTCAAGCGGGTACGTAAAGCGTTTTTCCTCGACTCATTTAGTAGATGCATACCGATCTCATCCCATAGGTGTTTGGGACACGATTCACGGATAAATATCTACTCGCACGGCAGGCTGCCAACAGAAGCTCGTATTCGTACACTTATGCCCCTCACCTTCCCTCACGAACTACACCGACCAAGTCCGCAACGGCTTTGAGTACCTTGCCGGGTACATCCGCCTCTCCGCCACGCAAAGTTGTCACAGACTTTGCGGCTTTTGGTGCGCCAGCAAACGCAAGCGTGTTCGGGACCGCTGTCGCTACGACACCATTTTCGCTGGCGGGTGGTAAGGCTGCGTTCGGAGGAATCAGGAACGCAGGTGGAAGGGGAACTTTTGATGCCGATGACGAAGACGAAGACGACGACGGGAGACAGAAGGTTGAGTTGCGAGAGGACTCAATATCTCTAGATCAGGTACCTGGCTCATGTTTCTGTCGATGATTCATACTGACGCTTCTGGTGCAACAGGCACGTCGTATTGCAATGCAAAGTGCTTGGAGGAGTGTTCGAGGATGAAGAGATTCCCATATATCATGACTTCAGTCATCGCTCATTCCCAGTTGCAGTGCGAGACACGGCTGGGGACTTTGTTTCTGTTCCAACGCTTTCATGACCATGTAGAGTAATGAGTTTGCAAACACCAGTTTATGATTGCGATGTGGTGATAACATGAGAAAAGTAACTAGGAAGTATCCTTCCGTTTTCCCTTCTTCTTTTTGGTTGTGACAACGATGTTCAATGCGTGAGTTGCGTCCGCATGGCCAGATGGTCTACATGAAGCGTCCTGCTGTTCGTTATGAGTCAGAGCGAATTGTGATTTTCTGGCTCGCTTTTTCGAAGACGCATCATTTTCTTCAGAGCGTGTCTTCTTTTCTTTCCGATCGACGACATCTAGTCGACTCTTGTCTTCCTTGGCCTTTACCTTGGCCAATGCTTTCCCTGCCCTTTTCGCGGCTCTCGCAGCCTTGTGCTCTTTTTTCAATCTCTTTTGTTCTCTGCGCACCTCCTTCGTCTCTGCATTGTCATCCGATTTCCGCTTCTTACTCTTCACGATCCTGTCTTGCTCGCCGGCGTGCGCAGGCGCGGGGGAGTGGGACGCGGACGAGGAAGACGATGGACCCGCATCTGATGCGTTGCTCTCGCGCGGATCGTCGTCTGAGCTCAGTACGGGTCCCCTAAAAAACCTCGCGTACAGACCACGCTTCGCAGCCTCTCTCTTGGCGGTGGCTAAAAGCGAGAGGCGACTCTCGGGAACACTGGCGTCGGTGGTGGGGTTTGGGTTCGGGGTGGTGCTGCCCGAGATGGAGGCGGGGGTGCCAGAGACGGGTCGTCGGTTGGAGATGATGCCGGTCGTCGTACGCCGAAGGAGGTCTGTGTGTGAGGGATCCTGGGCGAACGAATGAATCAGTGAACTTGGAGACCTTGAAAAATCGGGTACCTTGGTGTCCTCATCTTCGTCATCACTCGATACTCTGATTGTGATCGCCTTTGATGCGGCGGTGAACAAGCTACAAGGAGGGTGGTAAACTGGGTGCACCGGGAGACATTGAGAGGACGTACTGGTCCCAGAAGGGGAAGGCCTCGTCGCGGTCTTTACCCAGACCGCTCAGATTTTTCTTTGGTGGGATTACGAGGGGCTTGGCGATTGCATTCTTGCGGAGGCCAGCTCCAGTTCCAGTCCATCCGTAGGACGTCAGATAGGTGTGTCCGTAAGTTGTCATGATGGGCTAGTACTACCACCATCTCTCTATGTCACGTGCTTTGCAACTTCATACCACCCAAGTTCACGTCCCCAGCTGTTCCACATCCTTTCCAGTACCCTCATCTTCTCCCACCGACCTAGACTAGGATCCTCCAGGTCTCGCACATCCTCAAGGAACCCCTCACGAAGACGCGATCGCGTAGGCAAGGATGTGAGCCCATAGTGCCGAAGATGCGTCAATGACAATACAAGCAGCCCCGTTGTCAACGGTGGTATCGAGTTTGAGGATGGATCTACGTCACGCGGTTGGTCTGCTTGTCTTTGCGAAGCCTTTGGTTGGAATAGCAAAAGGCGTTCAATCCTCCTTATCCATAGAGTCAGCTGATGCCTCAGGTCGCACGAGATATGACAGACCTCATCGCGAGCCAAACGCTCGTTTGGCGGTGTTTCCCACCATACCTGTTACCGCCACCAAATACAAGTTGCTTGAGGAATCCTCCGACCACATATACGAGGGCGAGAGCAGGTGCGACTCCGACGAACGCAAACGTGAGTTCTTGGGACTTGAGCAACTTGTCGATGCCCGTCAATGCTTGGTCAATATCGACCTGGCGCCAATTAGTCAGGACTTAAAGGGTCAATTCTTGCACGCACCTTTGCCTTTTGGATTTGCACAAAGAGTGACCTTAATAAAGTACCAGCGACAGCAGACTTGAAGGGCTGTTTGATGTCGTCTTCGTAGATTTCAAGGATGGGTGTAAGGTCTCCCATCCGTATCTTGTCCGACAAGGCCCCCAGCTGTGCTTGGGTATAACCTAGTTTATCTTGAGCTAGTGCAAGTGCCATTCGCTCGAGGGACTGGAGAATATGGTGAGAATTGGACCGAGGCACAAACGTATGACATACATTCAGGTCAGCGGACACTGCTTCACGACGGACAATGACACCTTCCTCTCCGCCTGCTCGGATAGTCCTGAAGACCTCACGAAGAGGCTCCAAGAGCCAGTCCGTGACAAAGTTATGTATGGTCTCTAGCGTATCTTTTGCTAACTCGGTCAGCGTGGCCCGAGAAGCGTAGAGTGTCTTGACGCAATAAAGAGTCAGAGGTGGAAGGAGCAACAAACGCGGCCACAATAACGTCAATCGTGACGGCCGACGAAGTTCCTTGTCCTCGAGATAAGATGTATGCTCCTCCTTGCGCGTAACCAGGATTGCCTTGGACAACGCCGCGAAATTAGCTAGTGCATTTTGTTCCGACAACTCGACCGATGCCGCCGAACCCAGCGCGATCACGAACTCGACGAGTAAATCAGGGTTAGGTGCACCGTCGATGGACGGGCCCTCATGCTTTACAGTCAAGGCCCGCATAAGTACAGGCCTCATCCCAATGAGTTTCCCCAGCACTTCTGCCTTGTCATTTCGGATCTTCTCGTTGCCTTCACGCTTCAAACGACACTCGTCGCGCGAGAGACGAAGGGGGAAATATAGGGCGAATGCGACTCCATTTACGAGCCGTCTGACAGTGCTGTTCAGGATGGAAAGGATTGTAGAGGCGGAAGTTTGCGCGTCGACGTAGAAAACAGGATGAACACGCGTCAACGGGTTGCTCTTCAAGTGAGGGAAGAAGATCGACGCAAATGGCTTTGGTTGGCGTTGGTCTTGGGACAACAAGAAGTTACGGAGAGAGGAGGGGCGGAACGTCGACACGCCGTCGCTAGATCGCAGGACTCGTAACAAGTTCAGAATTCGTTTCGGGAAAGCTGGCGGGTTGTCAAGAATTGGTCGTGAGCAGGGAGGCGAAGGGCTTACTCTGCAGAAGGTACAGGGCAGCGAGCTGGTTCGACTGCTCGACTTCGGCCCACCACTCTGCGTCTTCTTGGGCGGTACTTGCCTCGTTCAAGTACAGGTCGAGAGCATTCGTGTACAGACCAACAGCGATTCTTGCCAAAACAACTTGCAGTACCGGGTGCGGTACATCGTTTTGTAGGAGCGTTAATACCTTTAGGATGGCGTCTGGGGCGAAAGGAGGCTTGAGAATTGCGTCGATTTGCGTGTAGACCTGCCCTGTGTGTTCATCGAGAGGAAGCTGAGTGTTGGCCAGGGAAACAAGTGGTTCGGTGTAATGAGCAGAGTAAACCAGCGACATGGTAGTACGAGAATTCATTCGTCCCTCCAGATTACATTGCCTGCAGCCCATTTGTCTCCCCACATGACACGCTTGTGATACACCTTTCTCAGCTCCCTGAATTCCCTGACAAAGTCGTCCACGTCTGACGCGTCGTTGGGCCCAGAAGACGAAGAGGACTGGACGAATGACGATGCAAGCGCTTCAGACGCGTTGTCCTGGTCCGTCGTCGCATGCCGGAGGCGCAGGAGGAGGAATTGAGGACTAAAACGCTACATTCGCGATCAAACCAACGTCGAGCTCGCCGAGGCGTCGACCCACTTGGTAGACCTCCTTTTGCTCACGCTCAATCTCTTTCCATCGTGCCTCGAGCGACTTTGCTTGGTCGAATGCGTCCTTGGTCTCGGATCGCAGCTGATACAGTCGGTCTTGCAGCGACAGATTCGTTTCTACAGAGCATGTTCTCAGTCACGCGACGGCGGTGGATTCATGCGGACGGACGGGCGATTGCTTCGTTAGCCATTCCTAGCTCTGTTTGTGACTGGTAAAACGCCTTGACGTTCGAGAGGGAGTGAAATACGGCTTGAAAGTATGCTGGGTCATTCAAAAGGTCCTCGAGATCAGCTCGACTAGCGATACGAACAAGTCAGCGATTGTGTACGACGTCCGAGAGGTCGACGTGCCTCAGATGAGACAGTTCGGGGAATTCTGCCATGAGCTGGGTCGCCATGGTCGTCGTGGATTGAGCTTGTCCTTGCTTTCTCATGGCCTCCAACGTCCTCCCCGGCGAACGTATCACAGCACAACACGTCAACCTCAAGCTGGGACCGGGCTTGCGACAGCTCTCAGCCCATCGCGGTTCTTCAAACGCTCTGCCCATCATATCGACGCGCGCAGGGCAACTTCACCACTCTACAAACAACAGTCGATGGTGGGTGGAGGGCAATGCACGGCGGGTGAGTCTGTTCGCCCCATCTCGACACACATCCAGTCACCTTGCTTCAGTATGTCCCAGCACCCCAAGAAAGCGTGATCGGTGCAGTCCTCGGTCGCAGCGGCGAAGGATGGCGAGTCGACATTGGCTCTGCACATCCTGCGCTGCTCGATGGACTCGCTTTCGAAGGCGCTACCAAGAGGAGTAAACCTAATCTCAAGGTATGCAATCCACCTCATCTCCCACTTTTTCAACTAATCTCTTTTGTAGGTTGGATCCTTGGTTTATGCTCGCGTGTCCCTCGCACACAAGGACATGGAGCCTGAATTGGAATGTTTCGATGCTCAAACACACAAGGCCGAGGGTTTCGGCGAGCTCAGTGGTGGATTCGTTGTCCAATGCAGTTTGCGGATGAGTCGGCTGTCAGTACTTCGCGGTCGAACGTGGACCTCAAACACTGACAACGTCTGCAGTTTGTTGGACCCAAAACACTTTTTGCTTCCCTTTCTAGGTTCACAGTTTCCGCTCGAGGCGGCGGTAGGCATGAATGGCAGAATCTGGATCAGCACCAAGGAAGTAAAGCAGACAATTGCGGTTATTCGATGTGTCGAGGCTGTCGATCCTGATGGTGGCGGGTTGGATGAAGGGGGTGTCAAAAAGTTTTTCAGTAGGCTCGAAATATAACCTTTTAATGGAGCAAAGCAGAGTGCACGTACGACTTTCTAAGTGGCCGTGACTGGTGAGTCGCTGGACTAGTATATTGTTTGAGGATGATACACTTGAGTGGAATGATAGTACAAGCAGAGTGGGATGAACCACCTATTCGTCATCTGCTACACGGGCTCGCTTGAGGGCTCTCCTGCCTGTACCAATACTTTGAGAGTCTTCGTCACTCACTGTCCCAGAGCTTCGGCGCATGGCTCGTTTGCGCCTCTGATACTCTCTGTCACGATTCTTCTTTTGCTGAGCTGCGGTGAGCTCCTGGGTTCTTGGGGCTGGTGGAACAACGACAGTGGTGACCCCAGGGGTAGTTGGATGTTTGAAGTCGTCCGGTGCAGGAGTGGACTCCTCGCCTTCACCCACCAGATCTAGTGACTGTGGTTTCGAAAGTAGGCAAGTGAGGGAAAGCAAAGCTGAGTAGACATGCCTTTGACCAAGTTCCGCTGCTGCTCGAGAACAAGCGGTCCCCGTCGCCTATTTCGTGTTTCCGTCGTGCAGCTGCGCCCTGAGTTGGTTTGAGGTAACCGTCAAAGCCGTGTATAATATTCCCGGTCGATGCAGTATCTGTAAGATAGGTTGTCTCGAGGTTGTAGATGGACAGTTCGATTTGAGCCTGGTAGAGTGAGTGGCTGCTGGACGTGGATGAATGGCAAGACATACCAGCTGACGGTCGGCAGCCCGTTTCTTGAGGAGCATCTTTGCGAGCTCATCCTTGACCTTGTCGTAGCGCGCCTTCTCTTCAGCGCTCGCGGGCGGGTCCTTGTTCGCCATAGTCGCTGCGCTGCTCGCCGTTCTCTGCGACGTTGACGAGGTGTACCGCCACACCACTTTAGTGACTTCCTCTTTCGGTCAGCGTACGCGTCCATTCCTTTCATCGTCATCCACCATGTCCTCAGCTCCACCGCCGCCGCCGCCAGAAATCCCCCCACAGGACAAGGAGCCAGAATCCCAACCGTCTGCACAACCCTCAGCGCAGGATGGCGCTGCCATGGACACAACCCCAGATCAGCCCCCAGAAGAGACCTGGGATGATATCCCCGCAGACATATTGTCTCTGAGCACGGACGAAATCCTCACTAGAATACGTCTCATCGAAAATGACATAAAGGTCCGTGTCCCCCCACAGCCAAGCGTCCAAACCGGTTGAACGTATGAACCCACCTCCAGGTCATGAAATCGGAGACACTACGGTTACAACACGAACAGAGCGTCATGAAGGAAAAAATCCGTGATAATGGCGAGAAGATCAAGCAGAACAAGGTTCTTCCCTACCTTGTCGGGAATGTTGTCGAGGTAATCCTGTCCTGTTCCATCCTTTACATTCTCCCTTTCATCCTTGTTTCCTCCAGATCCTCGATGTTGACCCTGATTCCGAAGAGGATGGTGCAAACCAAGACCTGGACTCGATGCGCAAAGGGAAATGTGCCGTAGTAAAGACATCCACCCGACAAACTGTTTTCCTTCCACTCATCGGTCTCGTCCCTCCCGAGCAACTCAAGCCTTCAGATCTTGTTGGTGTCAACAAGGATTCTTATCTCATATTGGACAAGCTTCCGACCGAATTTGACTCTCGGGTAAAGGCAATGGAGGTTGATGAGCGTCCCACTGAAACATACACCGATATCGGTGGATTGGAGAAGCAGATCGAGGAATTAGTGGAAGCGATCGTGTTGCCGATGGAGCAGGCAGACAAATTCAAGACCCTTGGTATTAAACCACCAAAGGGCTGTCTAATGTACGGCCCGCCTGGTACGTTCACTCTATTTAATGTTTCTTCCTTGATATGCGAACATTGCTTAGGTACCGGAAAGACCCTTCTTGCGCGTGCTTGTGCCGCGCAGACGAAAGCATGTTATCTCAAGCTTGCTGGCCCTTCGCTAGTGCAGATGTTCATTGGTGATGGTGCAAAGCTGGTCCGTGATGCTTTCGACCTTGCAAAGGAAAAAGCTCCAGCTATCATCTTCATTGACGAGCTTGATGCCATCGGTACTAAGCGCTTTGACTCTGAGAAGAGTGGCGATCGTGAGGTCCAGCGAACGATGTTGGAGCTCCTCAATCAACTGGATGGTTTCTCGAGCGACGAACGTATAAAGGCAAGCCTCTTGCGCATCATTCTTTGGCGATTCCTGACACTATGCTCGCGAAATATGTAGGTTATCGCCGCCACGAACCGTATCGATATTCTTGATCCTGCCCTCCTCCGTTCCGGACGACTAGACCGTAAGATCGAGTTCCCTCTGCCAAACGAGACAGCGCGAGCACGTATTCTTGAAATCCACTCTCGCAAGATGACGGTCAGCCCCGACGTCAACTTTGAAGAACTCGCTCGAAGCACGGACGAATTTAATGGTGCCCAACTCAAGGCGACATGCGTGGAGGCTGGTATGATCGCTCTCCGTGAGGGTGCAACAAAGTTGACCCATGAGCATTTCCTGAGTGGAATTGCAGAAGGTAAGTCTCTCCAGACCTGGTTTCGCTATCGTATCTCATACATGTTTATGAACAGTGCAAAGTAAGAAGAAGAATGACTTGATGTACTTTGCCTAGTTTCTGTCCTTGTCCATGTCTAGGGTGTTCGCTGTATGCAATCATTTGTTTTAGATGAACGCAACACGGATTCGACGATGTGCTGCTTGCTGCAGTACAGACACCCGTTCAAAAGGCCGCATTCCATTGCGCCTGCTGCCGTCAGAATCTGTACTCGCGTTCGGTGCGTCTCCACTTCCATAGGTGAGTTGATTGGGTGCTTTCTATGTTCGCTTAGTGCAAAATGTATGGCGATTGCCCCTCGTCACGAACGGTGAACTCTCGAGCAGCCCGCGTGATTGTCGCAGAGGCTTTGAATGAAAGCAAGAATCGTTCAGCGTTTTACAAAGGGGGCGTCATCCTTTGCCACCACGTCAAACCCAAACTGCATCCCTTCTTCTCTACGCAAAGGCCCCCTCCACGTTGACTGCACCAAGTCATATGCGGCGAAGACGCTGACATTAGAGGCTCTCTGATGGAGGAAAACATCACTGAACCTTTGTGTGACATGGCGTTGGTTCAGTATACATTCAACTTGCTGAACTGCAGGCCAGCTGGCGATGGCGAGGTGGGCGGAGAGAGAGAGAGAGGTGCCGCCCTCGTACACTGGTACACTGGACTTCACTCTAGGAAGGTCGCATGCCTCGACCAGCCTATCCGCAAAACGTGTCCTATGCAATGTCCATCCGTCGGCTATATTCCGGGGGTATGACACATCCGGGCATCAGCTGTATTTCTGGCGTATCTAGGGCCGCCCGATCGCCCGTGGAGGCAGTGGATCTCGGGTAGTCAAGCAAGGCAAGATCACAGCGATTGATCGTGACTCAAATGCTCGGAATTGACTCGTTGTTAGTCGCCGGTTATACACTGCCTGCATCATTGTTCCGGTTCATACCAGGTCTAGATGAAGAGACTCCGCACAGGTCATTACACACGACGCACGCCAGCTGTATTCAGTCTACATCCACCTCAATTATTTGTAAAGATCCGCAACGTGTGAGTATACTCTATGTAACAAGATTCCAAAGCATGCCATCTATTGATGTAAATATGATTGTGCCCAGATCGTCGAAAGATTAATGTATGCGTCGAGGAGTGGAGTTTAAAAGCGTCCCAAAGGTCCATATATGCAATCGTTGCGCGTGCATCTCATTTCTTGCTCAGCGCCTGTAGTTGCACGTATTCGTAATAGTCACCGCGCAAAGACAGCAGCTCGTCGTGCGTGCCGGCCTCGCTAACGTGACCCTCTTTAATGAAGTATCTATAAGCGTCGTCAGACGGTGCAACGTGGACGGTACATGGCACGACTCACATGCAATTCGCATTTTGAATGGTAGAAAGGCGGTGCGCGATGGCAATTGTCGTGCGGCCCTTGGCAGCTCGGTCCAGCGCGTCTTGGACAATCTTTTCCGAACCGGAATCCAGTGCAGACGTGGCTTCGTCCAGTAGAAGTACCTTTGGATTACGCAAGAGTGCACGAGCGATGGCAATGCGTTCTGGTGACTGTTAGTCAAGATGTAGACGTATTTGCGAATGGGCTACTCACGTTTCTGACCACCAGAAAGCTGTGAACCCTTGCCACCGACTTGAGTGTCGAGGCCGCTGTAACGACATTAATAAATGATGTCGAGTGTATGTGCATGGGCTTACTCAGGTAGGGACTGGATGAAATCCAAAATGTTTGCATTACGGCAAGCCGCTTCAATTTCTTCCTGCGTGACCTCGGATTCGGGTTTGGCTGCCCCAAGAAGAATGTTGAATCGGACAGTGCCAGCGTACAAAGTCTAGGGGAAATTACTCAGGTCATTGCAAAAAGTAAATTAGTACATGTACTGACCGGTTCCTGGGAAACAAGTGCAATCTGTTTCCGGTACTCCTGAATGTTGAACTCATTGATAGGTTTGCCATCGAGGAGAACTTGACCAGCTAGAGGGTTATAGAACCGTTCGATCATTTGAATACTGCGGAAATGATCAAAGAAACGATCAAGCAGTGGTTCTCAATCGGACGTACACTGTGCTTTTACCACAGCCACTGGCCCCGACGAGAGCGACGTATGTACCGGGTTCGACTGTGAAAGAAAGATCGCGTAGGACGCGAACGTCTGGTCGTGTCGGATATCGGAAGTGCACGTTTTCAACCCGAATCTGGCCTCGAACTACCTCTCCCTCAAACGTCTTGCCCTCGGTTGACTCGGCGTCGATCTCCGGAGTGGAGTCAACCAATTTGATAATGGCGGCTCCAGCGCTGCGAGCGGAAGAGATGTCAGGCACAAAGGAAAAGACGTTGCCTGCCTGCATCGCTCCAAATGTTGTGCTCTACAGGAGGGTGCTTAGTGATCGGGACGATTAGAACGCAAGCAACGCACCATGAGGGACACGAAAAAGGCCAATGTGCTGAGCTCCAAGCGGGAGACGAGTTGTGAGCCATACCAGAATACGAGGGCGATCACGTAGAAGGATACTGATTGAGAAAATGCATACAGCAAGTGGCCCCACGTTGCAGTCCTGTTTGATTGTCTAAGGGGTCCTTCTAGACTTTCGCTGTAAAGTTTCAAACAGTCTTCCTCGCGAGTGAGGGAGGCAACTGTGCGGATGGAGGCAGCAGCTTCGCAGGCTAAGTGAGCCGAACTCTCATGGGCGGCTTTGTTTTTTTGATCTTTCAGGACGACAATGCGCTTCGTAGTCGTTCAGTACAACAAAAGACCCAGCAACACCAAACTCACCAAGCGAATAAAACCGGTCGAGATAAGGAAAGGGATGCAAGCTAGATGGATATTGGAGATCATCAGCAACACTCATAGCTAGACGGGATCACGCACCCATGGTGACCAAAGCGGGCTTGTAGGCGTAAACCAACCCAATGATCGATCCGCCGACCACAGTGAAGATAGACTGCACAATACTGGATGCCCATTAAAGAGTGTCAGTCAATGTAGAAACTGTACTCACACTCCGAGGGTGATTCCAGCCAAACCATTGATTTTTTGCGGATTCTCACTCAAATTGGCGGTAAGAACACCAGTCTACATGAACACAGTCGAGATTGGCTGACGAAGTGACCCAAACAAGACTTACGCTATTTTCACCCTTGTCGAAATATTCAACTGTTGATGGTGATATGTAGCGAGCAACATGATGCACAAAACAGACTTACTATCTTGCCTAAGGATGGCCTTGAAGCTGAGCGAACGCAAATTAGCCGTCAGGATAGCAGCCGAGGATGCGAAGAAGTAATTCTGGAAACCGATGGCAAGCGCTGAAAGGATAGCAATGATAAAGAACCTTGGCCAAGTTTAGACAAGTCAACCTAGGAAAGTACCTCTCTTACCATAATGCGTTCCTGTTCCCGTCGGCTTGTCGGACAGAAGGGTCGAGTTCGGAAAAGCCAGAAATGCCCTGACCTAATGATGTTGAGTATGATGATG